>PVLD010002775.1:0-157246 GCA_004027595.1 Dinomys branickii | reverse complement strand
TTTCCCACGTCTCGCCCCGGCAGGCTGGTCCGCCCTACCACATCTCCCCCGGCATCTCAGAGAAATACGCCCAGTCTAAACTTCTCAGCCGAGGTCCCGGCATTCACGCTCGCCAAGTCTGTCTCGAGCTGGTGGTGTTTATTAAGGAGGTTCGCTCCCTTGCTGCTCACCTGGTCGCCATCTTCCCCGGAACCCCCCCATATGCAGAATTTTAAAGCGAACTGATACAATACTACCATAAATCCTGATCTCATTATCATAACTATCTTTTTATACTGATTTTATGCCAGTTTTGCAGTGGTTTGCTTCATACAGTCAAAAGAATAGTCAAAATATAAACATATGAAATCCACAGCATTCCTGTACTACAGCTAATTAATATATTGCTAAAAGTATTTATAATACATCTAAGCCCTCATGTGAGTTTATTATCATTACTGTACAAAAAGCAATCTGAAACAGAGCTCGGTCAAAACAAGCAAAAGTAATAGCAGTAATTGAAAAACTACCAAAGCCACTAAACATATGTTCAACTGTTAGGTGCTGAGAGTTCTGTAAATGGGAAATTGGTGGCACTGGTCATTGAAATGTAAATATTTTCAAGGGTGATTTTATTTTTTTATGTTTTTTAACACAGAATGTAATTTATTAAGAACTTAATGGACAGTTTTTTTATTTTTTAACAAAGAATGCAATTTTTAAGGAGTGATTTTCAAAATGCAACTAAAAACTTGAAATAATCTGTAAAATTTGACCCACTCACTCAAATATGAATTTTTGCTAAGAAAACCTATGAATGTATATAAAGGTTTTTGTTCAAAAATATACCAGGCAAAATACCACCAATTGGTGCAGAAAGAAGAAATAATTATTGTAATGTAGTCATTGGTGGCAGAAATGAGAAAAAAGCACGAGGATTGAATTCAATGCATAAATTCTCACTTTAAAACTGTACGGCACCAAGTGTTAATCTCTCTGTACCTTAGTTCTCTCATTTATGAAACAGGAAATATGGATAATAATAGTATCTATTTAAAAATATCAGGATTAAATTAGGTAACACTACATGCAACTGAAGTAGTGTCTGGTAAATAGATGTATTAGGTAATTTATGTATTGTTGTTTGCAAACTATTGTGCAACTGTTAAATTGAGGTGGTAAATACTGATACTTTGTAAACGATTAGCATGATTCTGGTGAGTAAACTTGCAGTAAGAAATGTGCCTTATGACCAGTGACCAATCACATCACTGTCTTCAGAGCCTATCAGGATTCAGACCCAGCATAAGTTCTAGCTTATGCACAGACGGCAAGACACGTGGCTGTACTGGTGCCTAATCTCCTAGAGATAATTTCACCTGACGTTTTACAAAAATATACAAAATTGGCCAACAAAGATAAAAGTGCAGCAAAAAAAAAAATAGAGACACATCGGGAAGTGAAATTTGGATCGAAAGTGAATGGAGTTTAGAAAGAAGAGCTGAGCAGGGGGAGGCTGGCACTGCTGTGGGGTGGACACCTTTAGAATCTGGGTACCAGTGAGAGGACCAGAGTGAAGGTGAGCTACTGCCATAAATGCAGGGAATGGTTTTGACAAAAAGAACGAAGATGTCCCAGAAAACCTGACATCAGCAACTGTATAAAAGGATCACTTAGAGATATTTCATGACCTTGAAGGCCCCAGAATGAAACATGGCTGTTGTTCCAAGCTTCTAAAGACACAGAGTTTTGAAAACTTGGTAAAGATATTTACTCCGTACCGTATGTTATGAGAGCAAAAGAAAACAATTTCTAACATGTTCAATGAGGTCCCCTCTAAAATATTTAAATTCTCAGTGTCTCAAATAGGTTATGGGTTATGAGTTGGATCTAAAATGTCTCCCAGATATATCATTTGTTTAGAGGTGAGGCTCTGGTAAGTGATTGGATGACGGGTGCGCTATGGTTACCAGTAGACTAACCTATTGCTGAGGTCATAACTGAATATGATGTTGAGAGGTGGGGTACAGTTGAGGAGGTGGATCACTAGGAGAGTGGCTTCACAGGATACAAACTGACTTTGGACTCTCCTGGCTCTTCTTCTAACTGCCATGAGATGAGCAGCTGTATTCTGCAGTGTCACTGTCCCATGATTTTCCTATCCTGGAACCCGATGACCCTGGGCTGAAGCCATGAACCCAAGTACTTCCCACCCCTCTTTAAGTGGTGTGTGCCTGTTACTTACTCTCAGCAACAAAGAACTGGGCATGATGTATGTGAAATAAATATCAAATTTAGAGTTATTGCAACGGCTGGGGATATAGCTCAGTGGAATAAGCACTTGCCTAGCAAGCGCAGGGTCCTGAGTTCGATCCCCAGTACCGCAAAAAAAAAAAATAAAATAAAAAATAAATAAAAATTTCAAATTAGAGTTATTGCAATTCCTGGTAAGTTTATAATTCTGAGTGAGAATGTTTAGCATTTTTGATACACAGTTTAATAGCCAAGAAGCAATCATAGTTTTCCTGTTGATGGATAAGATGGCTACACATGATTTGTCCTTGGACTGTCATTCTTATGGGAACTATAATCTATGGAAAGTAAGGATTCTTTCACAAGACATAAAGGCACTATGAGAAAAAAGGGTAGAAAGATGCCTTTGAATACCTGAGAATTTTTTTGGAAGAGAAAAAGGCTGCAAAAGCTGAGAACAAATTACTGTGTCTGAATATTCTTCCCGCCCACAAGGATTTGTGCTGAAACCATTAGCAGTATTTGGGAAAATCCCAGAACAGAATTGTTCCTTGCCTCTCTGTGTACACACACAATGTCAAGCATTTAACAGATGACAGTGGCCAATATTCAGTTGAACAGAAGTGAGGAAATAGAATAATTGCTCTCCTAGTGGTGAAGTCACTTAACCTGTGTTAGACAAAGAGGAGTTTGGGTCCATGAGCAGATACTCTAGTCCAGTCAAACCAGATGTCTTCCCCCATCTGACTGTGACTATGGCAGTTCTCGTCCCTGGCACGTTCTTCATGTTCTGGTACTTCACTTAGGAGGACCCTTCCACATACTGGATATCTATAAAAAGTGTCTTATTTTTTGGTGGCCTCATTCTTCATGAGCCATGGAGTCTTCTTCCTTCTGCTGTGGGTCAGCATCTGTGTGTGAGCACCCAACGATATTTACAGGAGGCTTCACTGAGCCCTAGCTTCTATCAAATGATTCTTGTGTTGCTAGAAATGTCCCACCTGCTGTTCTCAATAAAGGTAGGTGTATGGCAAGAAGAACAAAGAGGAGGAGGAAGAAGAAGGGATGGAAGAGAAAGATGAAGTAAAGAAGGAGGAAAAGGAAAGGAAAAAGGGTGAGGACATAAGAAAAGGTGTGAGTTGCTATTGGTATCCAAGAGAAGAGTTCTAGGGTTTCTGAGTAGGTCCTGTGGAAGCTGTGATACATGCCACAGTGCTCAAGGGTATGGTAGATAACCGTAGTGAGGATGTGGCAACTGCAAAGCTGGATGATGCTGCAGTAGCCGAAATAACTAACTGAGGGAGTGGGGTGTGTATGCTTTCTGAAAGTGGCCAGCAGGGTAGTCCAGGAGTCTCATTAGCTACTGTACCTTCAGTACTGGCATTGAAAATGAGCCATATTTCAACTGGAGGACCAAAGCAAGGAAGGCTCCAGAAAAATAATTTTTCCCAGTCTTTCTTACTATAAGCAAAAGATAGATGAGCTTACTCCTGCACTCAAGATAACCTTAAGATGGAGTGAGGGAACTTGCAAGAGAAACTAGGGAGTTTTAATCTTGAATTGGCTGAATTGTTAGCAGAAAATCTTTTTAAGATTGATTGGATGGAACTTCTGTTTGATACGCTTTGGATACCATGTACATGTACATTTTTGCCACATCCGGCACAGCTCTCACTGCTCCCAGGGTGAGGATGACGGCAGGATTGAGAAAAAGGACAAAAGTCAGAAAAGAGAAAGTGAGGGTGGTATGGAGCCCCCCATCTCATGCAGGGAGATAAGGAAAGGAGAAGGAGGAGGGCAAGAAGGACTGAGGCCCCAAAGGCTGCACACTTGGGAGGTTGACTATCACGGGAATCCTCTCTGCCTAGGAGTTTAACCATGTGGCTTGTCTCAGGCACCCCGTGTTCTTGAGGCTGGCTTTGCATGCGACTAATCTTCCGCTTCAGCCCTTCCCCACATCTCTCCCTTTTCCGTTTTGTAGGTATAAGCGACGGCTAGTTAGTTGAGGATGGAGGAGCTGCATTTGGGGGAATCTGCAGGAGACCTCTCCTTCTTGAATACTTTCCATTCTAGATGAGCTTGTTTAATTTAGGCTAAAGATTCCAAGTTCAAAGATTTTAAGTCCCTGCATACAGCAGTTTAATCCCATACAGCACATTTTCCCAGAGCAGGGATCAGTTACTAATGTAATTAACAACTCTTTTATAACTCTTGTGGTTATACTTTTCTGCTGGATGTTCAAGACCAAATTAAGGTGAGATCTATATTAATCATTTTTTAATTTATCAAGGTCATTTAATTTTCCTCAGGATTTACCTTGAAACCATATATAGCATCTCTAGTTCTTCAGTGAGTCATCTGGATGAATTGTGGTCATTGCTTGACCAAGTTGCTTTCTGTGAAATCTTGGGAGACCTTTTCATGGTGACTCTCCTTAGGCACATTATACACCACAGATCTTTATCTTCTGTGGTCAAACAATCTCTTTTACCAAGAGTTTGTATAACTTACCAGAGCTGCAGGATATCACTGAAAAGCTTCCTTCATATCCTGAGTCCTCACTGACCTCGGAGGCTGCGGCAAAAATAGTCTGTCCTCTTAGCCCATCTGTCTTTCTAGATTTTTTTTACATGCCTCAGTTGTTGAACATCCAGAACAGGTCAGTGCCATAACATTTTATAATGAGGGCAGTGAGCTTAATACTAATACCTTATCTGAATATTAATCACCTTATAACATAAAGTAGAACTGTGATTTTCTAACAACCATGGATGTTCTAAGAGTTGATTCTCTATAGAATGCTACCAGGTAACAGTTACATAATTTTACTTTATTTTATTTTATTTTTTGCAGTACTAGGGATCGAACTCAGGACCTTGTGCTTGCCAGGCAAGCACTTATTCCACTGAGCTATATCCCCAGCCCAGTTACATAATTTTACATAGAAAATTTAAAATCAAAACCATACATAATAATGTAGCATGACAATCATGATGACTTTTTTGTGACATACTTATGTTGGAGACCACTACAAAGTGGCTCTGAGCTGGATTTATTAACCAATTGGCTTTTTGTGTTTCCTGGTGAGTTGTCTGAAGTTTAGGCACCTTGTCTGAAGATAGGCAGCAGACTTATAATAAGTAAACCTCTGTGAGTCCCTGGTCACCCTGAGGCTTATAGGACTGTAACACCTCAAAGGACACAATAAGGTCACAGCTGAGGACATTTGGCTCCAACCCCAGTTAACTACAAGGGGACTTCAGGTGCAGGCTGCAGTTACAATGAATACCAACCTAAAGATAAGGTAGTTCTCCTGATTGGCATAATTTACCACTTGGGAAGATAGTCCCAAGGTCCTGTGAGATTTTTGCATTTTCTTGAGTATCCCCCTCCTTTGTTTAAAAACCAAATAAATCCAGGCTGCACAGAGAAGTCTTTGGCTAAATTCAGAGAATATCAAAGCTGTATGAGAGTTAGTCCCTCCTGGAGCCCTGAAATCATTTCCATTGTCTCATTTATTTAAGCCTTCCCCATCCACTCACTTGGGAGATGGCAGACCTGATCAGCCTGTAATAATTTAGGGTTATTTAACCCAATATTTGATA
The DNA here is from genome assembly GCA_004027595.1 of Dinomys branickii. Taxonomy (NCBI): domain Eukaryota; kingdom Metazoa; phylum Chordata; class Mammalia; order Rodentia; family Dinomyidae; genus Dinomys; species Dinomys branickii. The sequence continues at coordinate 151,409 of PVLD010002775.1, read as the reverse complement.
TACTTATAATTCCATTTTGACATAGTATAGCTCTTTTAATCAGTCATCTCTATCTAATGCATAAGAAGCTTTTACTTAATTCATTGACCTTTACTAGAATGTCAGTGAAGAAATTTGTGACATTGTCTGGACCACTTAATGTTTAGCATTCTAATTATAGTCATGTATATATAATATATATATCATATAAGTTTTCTTATTATTACTGACAGGTGACCTCATGTTGGCTTGACAAGAACTTCCTATCACAATTAACTGGAGCACAAAAGAAAGGCAAATGTCTTAATCTGAAAGCAAAGGTCTGTCACAATAAACAATCCCTCTCTTACATTTTGGAGGACCTGTACATTGGGAGGCATGAGTACATTAAATACACTTGATGTAAATAACAATCATCATAGCCATATGAACGCTTTTGTTTTTTAAATTTAGTTTTGTGCCAAAGCATCTATAAATTAGAAAACCTATTGTCTCATTTTTAGAAAACTTGATCTTTTGAAGGTGACCAACATAAACATATCACAATAATATATTTTAATAACATTTTTGGGGGGTATCTCCCATAAGGCTGTGGAGATGACTGGAGATTCCTATTAATGCACAAAGGCTGGAATCATTTTACTCAGGCAGTTGCTGCTTTATCTACCAAAAGGAGCCTTGACCAATGATTTTCCAAGGCTGAATGGTCCCCATTTAGTTACCCTAACAAATTCTGATGACCTATGAAAAAACCAATCTTGATATATTGACCAGCTGGCAACCTAGTTGGAAGCATGCTTTTAAATGTAAAAAGCAAATTAAATTATGAACACATGATCCAAAAATGCAAAAGAGGAAAAAGAATAAAAATTTCTGAGCCCAAATAAAAAGCAGCTGTTAACAGGACAAACAAACAGCATATACAGACAATCTGCTTACAATAGCCAAGTGCACCCAAATATACTTTGGCCAAATTAAATTATAACTTTTATAATTCTAGAAGTTTGCAATTATAGGTAGACTAGTAAGAATTTTTTGTAGGTAAATCAGCAGAGATCTCATACAAAGAAAATTTGGAACAAAATCTTTTATCTATAAATAATATATAATTTTGTATTTTATTTTGTCCTAAGAATACTAGCAATTTTTGTGCCCTTCCTTTCACATAACCCTTTTTGGTTACCATCTCTTGGGAATCCTGGATCAATTTGTTTAATTGACCCCAGGTAAGGTCTAACCCTATCTTTGTCTGTTGGCTCTGGAGCAGTTTCTCAGGTATCACTGCTACAGGACTGAGCATCGGATTCTAGAGAGGTAGAGTCAACTCCTCCTCTGGGTCTGAGTCCGTAATACAGCTGGACAGCATGCTCTGGCACCTAGATAGGCCATTCAGTACTTTCTGGAAAGATACAATCATACCCTTAACCCCAAATTAGCACTGGGCCAGATTCTCCCTATTGTCCAGTATGAAAATCTCTCCAAAAGACCCTTCCTAACTTCTTTTCCTTTCCCCGATTGAACTGTCTTTCTTCTGCTGTAGTCCCATCTCTAGTAGGATTTAAAGAGTCAGTAGTACGTAATGCCAAGTTAGGTCTATTATGAGGTGTGAATTTTTTAGGGAACAATCTCCCTGTCTTTGTAATTGAATTTTGAGCATATGGTGAACACATTCAACAATTCCTTGACCTTGAAAGTTATAAGGAATTCCTGTGGTAAGAGAAATGGGAAAAGCTTTACAAAACATTTGGAAAGCAGCACTTGTATAAGCTGGGCCATTGTCAAGTACCCACTGGCAACCAAGTGTACTAAAGGCATCCAGCAATGAGCTATGAGGTATTCAGCTGCTTCACCAGTGTTGGCAAAAGCAAACATAAATCCTGAGGAAATAATTACTGAACTGTGGACCCAGCATTGAGAACCAAACTCAGGAATACAATTGGTGTGTAACCCTCAGGGATTAACCCCCATACAGAGTGAGGGAAGATGCATTATGCATGAGGAACACTGTCTTAACAATTTGTCAAGCTTGTTCTTCTGTTTGTACAGTGCAGAAGCATCTTGATGGAAAATGGCATGGGAGGCAGAAGCCTGTTGAACAGCATCTGAGGGAGCAATAGTGACAGTAATCTGTCTATAGTAGCATTTGCCTTAGTAAGGGGCCCTGGCAGTTGGGAATGGGAAAGTAAATGACCGAAAAAACAGGGGACTGTTATAGCAAAAATCAAAAATCAGATCACCACAGGAGATCAAAGAACTCATTCTGAACAAATGGAGTTTTAATTAACTTATTTAATTAAAACAATTAGACCAGTCACTGTTCCCCATTCCCAATTTGCAGATCAGGTAAGTGGCCCTTAACTGTCTTTGTTCTCACCTGATATACTTTTTTGGTTTCCATGGTAATAGATTGGAACGTTTAGGCCTGGCCACAGTTGTTTTCCTTACTCCATGTGACTGGTTCAGGCCCTGGCCACAGTGATATATACTTTCTGTATTCTGTTCTATATGTCCCCCTTTACATACAATGTTTATCTAGGGCCAGAGGAGGGGTCAAACAACTTGGGCAAAGTCAGGACTGCAAATTTAACTCTTTACAACCCCTCTGGGATGTTTCTCAAGACACATTTTGAGGCTTGCACTAAGACTAGAATTATTCTATCTTAAAATGATATGCTGAAAGTCACCATCCCTTATAGGACATGGCATGACCTAATGGAAAATTGGACAGTGTAAAACAAATGAGGAAGATCTTCCTTGTTAGTATGAATTGTGGCAGGTTCAATATGGCACATCACACCACAAACATAAACACTGTCTGAAAAACGATTCATTTTAGTGGATGAATGATTTTGTAAGGCCAATATAACAGCCTACAATTCAGTCTTTTGTGCAGAAGAAAACCCTAACCTGTGTTTGGGAAGATGAGGCTGCAACACAACCTCCCCTGCCTGAAAAGGAGCCATTTGTGAAAACAGAGAGACATGTCCTGCTATGGGATCCAAGGTTTTTTTTTGAAGGAAAGACAAAGATTGTGAGAGAAGCAAACTGAATTAATTTGTCTGGAGGATGACAATCAATAACACCAGGAAAGTTAGCTAAAGCAGTTTTCCAAGAGGACAAGAATTGTCATAACCACAGTTGTTGAACAGAAGAAAAGAGAACAAAGATGTTTTGCACCTAATGTCCGAAAAGCTGAATAGCACAAATCCATCCACATGTGATTAGTCCAGCCACAGTACCATAAAAGATAGTGATGGTTTTGCGTGAAGCATGTGGCATATGTTGCCAATGTAAAGGGCCCTGAGCCTACCAAGAGACCCCAGTGGGCACGTGTTGCATTGGGAAAATAATTTAAAACATTGGCAGAGACAGATTCTTTCTAGAGAGTTGAGCATTAGAGAGAGCCAGGTTATCTTTGTCCAAGGTGGTTTGAGCCTCTGGCATAAATGCACTTTGAGAGGTGGGGGTCGGCATCTCCTTGAGAATGTCAAAGAGAAGGGCTCAGTCCTGAGGTGTGAGCTTAAGAGCTGTGTGTAGCCAATGAACATTACCAAGTAGAGTGTGAAGATCAGTTAGGGCTGCAAGATGACTAATGTGGATCTGAACAGTCTGGGACACGGTACGTCTCCTTTGGATAAGGTGACACAAATATGAAAAAAGTGCCATAGTTGGCACCCTTTTGGGGGCCACCACTAGGGCTGCATTAGGAAGGGCATCATCCAATTTGATGAGTATCTGGTGCAAGGTGAATGAGGATTCGTGTGCTAGAAGAGTATCATCCTGATACGGACAGTGAGTTGAACGAGACAGGCACTCACAAGAAAACCAAACAGGCAGAAACGAAGAAGCTTTGTTGAACCAGCTGATGGACAGTCTCTTAACCAGGAGCCAGAGAAGATGTCCTCCCCAATCTGGGTCTCCCTTTGGTTTAAGTGAACTTTTAAGTTTCTATAGTAACCATCACCTCATTTTGGGGAATCTTGCAAGAATGACGCACAATTATCACAAAGTTTACCTCTCCTAGAAGCTGTAGGCCAGCTGGATCCCAGATGCCAATAGCTGTTCAACTTTTACCCACTTCCCAGTTTGTCCTGTTTGTTCTGTTCCCATTTTATGACTCTGCTCTCCTGTAAGTGGGCTGATGATCAACCAAGGGGTGGTGGTGAAGAGTGGGGTCAGCTACAGCTTAAGTGAACTCGAGGGACTTCTCTTAATACGGAGTTAAAGGAAGAAAATGGAGTCCCTCTTGCCCTATCAATCCCTGTAATGAGTAAGATAAGCAGATGGATGAGCCTGACAGACTGGTCAAATGGCGACAGCCACAAACGCTTGACACAGGGTCAGACTGTTTGCCATTCCTTATGGCAGACAATGATATTGGAAATGGTGCATAGGGACTTGATGGGTAACGGAGGGTAAACTAAAGGCAAAATGTTTTTAACCTTGAGGACAGAGAGGGATTGCAAAAAAGCGGTTGTTTTTTTTTTAAGTCGGTCATCATGAGGGAAAAAATGCAAAGGAGTAGCTGGGCAATCCTGGATGGAGTACTCCCACGGAATCTATGGCTCCGTAGACAGCCTGCAAATCCTATAATTATCTCCAAATTCCTGACTTCTTTTTATTACCAAAATTGGAGTACTCCAAGGGCTATTGGAAGTTTCTAAGTGTACTACCATCATCTGCTCATTAATCAGTTTATGAGCTGGTGGAAGCTTCTCCTGAGTGAGGGGTCATTGATCAACCCAGAAAGGGTCATCGGATATCCAAGTTACCTTCCATGCCATCTGGGGGGTTGGAGAAGAAACCAAGGTCTATCCTGAAAATGTGAAGGCGGGTAGTCTATACCAAAGTGGGCTTTTTTAGGGATAACTAAGGGAGGTTCTCTCCTGCCCTGATTCTTTTACCAAGCTCTTGAGTGGGAAGGAAACCTTGTTGCAACATCTGATGAGTCACCAAAGAGTTAGGACTTGCCAAGTTGGCCACCATACACTATAATACCTCAGGTCCCCATAGATTGCCTGGTATATGAGAGAGTACGTGAGATGAAAATGTCCAGAGTGGCCTTCTGCATCCCTCCAAGTTAACAGTTTAGCACTTCTACTATGGTGAGACCAATTGAGAGATATGCAAATCTGGGGTGACTTGGAGAGTGTGTTGAGTATCTTGGACCATAACTTTGATTTCCCTTGTATAATCAGTAGCAATGACACCAGGCAAAACCTGGAGAACTTTTGAAGTGAAACTGCTGTTTCACAGGGAGTCACACTGTTCCCTGAGGCAAAGGTCCATAGACTCCAGTGGGAATAGCCTGGGGTCCCACTTCAGGAGTTAGTATGAATCTGGAGGACAGACTGAGGTCCAAGCCTCTGCTGGCTCTTGCTCCTTGCCAGAGGTCAGAAATGTGCTTGGTGGCAGAGGGTAAGGCTGCTGAGGAATTAAGGAAAGCACTCCCACTGTTAGGTGGGGCTGGGGCAGGCCCCACTGGAAGTTTCCCAGAGTTGATCAGTCTTCTGCATCAATTTTGCGTCTACACTCATTTGCCCCTTGTGTACCTCATCTACACTTTGTACAGATACTAGGACATTTTGTTGAAGGGATGAATAATGGCTGTTGCCCTTACTGGTGCAGCAGAGCAATTTAGGGCAAAATGGCCCCCTGTATCCACAGCTGAAACAAGTAAACTTGTTGCTTCCTTTTCCTCTAGACTGTGCATGAATAGCCTGAGTGATAGTTGCTGCCAAGGCAGCCCCTTGTATGTATGAGGGCCAGTGGCCACACAAATCTGAATCGTCACAGACAGCATAGACCTTAAGCTTCTTTACACTGCTTATTTGCATTTTCAGAGGCCAATTGTTGAGCAATTAATTTGTTAGCCTCTAAATTGTTGACAGTCCTCTCACTAGCCTGCAGGAGGCCTGCCACAAAGTCCTGAAAACTTTCATCAGGACCCTGGCAGGTGGAGGTCAGATCAAGGGAGGTCTCAGCCTTTGAAGGAAGTTCCCTCCATGCCCTTATGGAAGCTGTTTTAATTTGTTCATATATCTGCAGTTCAAAATAAGTTGATTATTTCTGGCAACAAAGGCACCTTCTCTGGTTAACATATCGTTTGTAATGGCTATGTTGTGAGTAGCATTGCAAATGGTCTGATTTATGCACAATTTTAAAAACATGTCCTTCCAAAATAAATACTTCCCCAGACTCACCCGTACTTTCGTTATTCCTTTCCAATTATTTGTCATAACAAATGTTGTCCTGTAAGTTCTATTAAACCTAAGAGAAAATGGGCTGTGGTGCCACAGGTAGCAGCAGCTTGTTTTAATTCTTTTAAGGTCCTAAAAGGTATGACTTGGTGAAGACATGTGACTTGTCCTGGATTATTGGAGATGTGGAGTTCAGCAACAGGTTAGACATGTTGAAATCCCTCCATGAACTCTTCTACCTATCTGGCTTCTCTTAACACTAATTGCAAAGGAGAGAGAGGAAGACTCTACTCCCTGAGAGGCAGAAGTTTCAACCTGTGATTCAACAGGTTTCTCTGAGATGAAGAACCAGAAGTTGCTGTTTGAGACACAGTTCATGTTATCAGTTTTACCGTGGACAGCTATGAAACAGAGGCCACAGCAAATGCTCTTTTTGTGGAGAAAGATCTTCCCCCCCACACACAATTCCTTTCTTATCTGATTGAGCAAAACTGGACAGTTCAAGCTCTATCAGTGGGGCTGTTGCCTTACCATTCTTTTTCCGCTCAGCACTTGGTTTTTAAACAGTGCTCGGAGCGAATTCTCTGTTGTTCTCTCAACAGGTGCAATGCTATTGAGACACTCCCTGATCCAGGTCCACAGAAGAAAAGTTAAGTACAGAAATTCATAACAAAATGAGGATTCGTATATACATTTGTTGTTCTTGAGTATCTACTTGCCTCGTGTTTAACCTCCAATAAAATCAGTACACCTCTCTCCCTTTCGTTTCTTGTGAGCTTGTTTTGCTCTTTTGGTTCTAATGAGCCTGTTTTACTCTCTGGTCCTAGAAAGTCTTTTTTTTAATTTTTTATTTAAGTTTTTAACAGAAAACTGAGGCTATATCGAGTCCTCCCTCCTGACAGGAAGTAAGGAGGTTGAATATCATGTAAAACCTCTCCATCTAATAGCTTATCCATGGGACTTGTCTCAGGCACTGTGTTCTTGGGACTAGAGTAGCATATTCATGTGACTTGCCTCAGGTGCTGTGTGTTCTTGAGACTGGCCTTGCTCCAGCCCCACACATGGCTGATCTCAGGCTTCAGCCATTCTGCACACATTTTGACTTCTCTAGAATGTATAGCAAAGGTATTGTTCTTCCAGAAATTAACCTGCTGTCCAATGAAGGAGCTTTGTGCAGAAGTTCATTTTCCTTTGTTTTTGGATGCCTAGTGATTAAAGATGTCCATTTTAGTAGGTGAAAGTATTTCTTAGAGAACTAAACAGGAACAAACAAGTGACTGAATTAGAACTGATGATGTAGAGGAGAGAAGTCTAGCCTAGGACTGAGTCTATGGAAGTTTTTGTAGAGGTCTGAGATTATTTGTTCTGGAAGCAAGAACGAGAAAAGGAGAGAAGGAGGAAAAGGAGGAGAGTTTAGAGAGGGAGGGAGGAAGGGGGAAAGAAAAGGGAAGGAAGGAAGGGAGGGAGGGAGGGACAGATGATCTTACTGAAGTTGAAAGATGAGTTGAGGTAATATAACATAGTTAAGTGCCAGACAAAGGTTGTTTTATTATTGGTCTACAACATAAAGTCAAAGTGGGAACTGTCCAGATAAGTTGATTTGTATATGAAGACAAGTTACAAACTTCAGATAAAATAATTCATTTGTCACTGTCAGTACAGCATTATATATACTGGTTGCAGTATGCAATAAATCATTGACCAGAGGAAAATTGATTTATAAAGAAAATTTGTAAGCTGGGAAGAAGGTGATTGATCTTAAATAATAAAGATAACCACCCATGAAAAGTCTAATTTTATGTAATTTGATTTTCATTCTGAATCCAGCGAAGATATATAAAAGCCAGTTATACTTTTTGTGGTAAAAGTGTTGGCTCCATGATATGCAGAATCTTTTAGAGACTATTGAGAGAAGACTCCAAAGCATATTATAAAACTGATTGTTGTTGTACTGAGGATTTTAGGCTGAATGCTGCATAGATAACCACATCCAGATAACATATCCCTGAGGCTGAGTGTTCTGTCTCAGGTAATTCCAGCATGTGAAAGGGAAAGCCATTACCCACATTCCATGCTCCGATGGGAAAACTACCCTGATTATTTCCTTGCTTACACATTGCCTTAAAAAAGGAAGATTTAAACTTGCACAATTACTGCTGTAATATTTTTCTTTATTCTTCAAAGTTTTGTTCTGCTTTTATGCTAAAAATAGAATATATGTTCATGATTTTATTTCTCCTTTCACTCTTTCACCAAATTGTTATGAAAGATCTAAAAGTATGCCCTGAAGTGAAGAAACTATTTCTAAAAGCAACAGAAATTACAGGTAACATTATTTGAAGTATATGTAATTTTTGTTTTATTCTTTGTCATTTGATTCTTAAAATATCATTTGATTCTTGTTGCAGAATTTTTAAAAATTCCTTGTGGTAGTATTTTTTAAATATTATTGCAAAACACACATAATGTAAAATTTACCTAGGCAAATGCTCTCCCACTGAGCTATGTCCTCAGCCCCAAATTCCCCATTTTTAAGTGTATAATTCACTGATGTTTACTATCTTCATAATGTGGGACCATCACATTTTAGGTCCAGGATATTGTTATCTGTACTCTAATGGGCAGTTTAGTTAGCTTAAGAATAGACTGCTAGCTAGGGCCCTGGCAGAATCTGGTGGGCAGCCACAGAAGTAAGAATTAAAATAAGAATAGGCAGTAAAATTGAGAATTTTGCCAGTTATTCATTCATAAATATTTCAATATCTCTTTAAAACTTATGGCAAAAGAAACAAAATAAGCTACAGATTAAACAACCTCTAAAGAAGAGGCAATTTTAAACAATATAATCATACCACTATTTTTAGCATCCTAAGATATTAATTTTTAGTATTAACATTTTCCTGATTTGCTCTTTGCTATTTGTTGGAATAGGAATCCATTTCAGTCCATATATTTTGATAAATTGATAGGTCTTTTAAACCTCTTTTTATCTGTAGGTTCTTCCCTACGTGTATTGTTTAAAAATTATTTGGTGAGGAACACAGTTCATTTATTTCTAGAATTTTTCTTCTTTTTCTCTGGAATTTGCTGATTGCAGCCCTGCGATATCATTTAACATGTTGCTTTGTTCCCTGTGTATTCTGTAAAATGATAGTTAATCGTAGAGGGTTATTCACACTTAAGTTAATGCTTTGAAGTTTCTGTATATTTCTGGCAGAAGATTCGTAATATCTGGTGTGTGTGTGTGTGTGTGTGCGTGTGTGATCTCAGTAGTTAATGACCATTATATTACCAAGCTCATGTAATTCACTAGAGATTAATTATGATACTGCAAATATTCTTTTATGCCTTAGCTAGAAGATTTTTCTACAAACAGAAGTACTTATTTCTTTATATTAACAATACAGGTAGCAAAATTGGGGCTGGAAAACCACTCCCCCACTATCAACCTGAACTGGGGCAGCATACCAGGATAATTTCTGCTTTTTGCTGTCTTCTGAAAAGTAGAAATAAAATAACAAAGGTCCAGAACAATCTTTGTAGTCCTAGGCCGGAGTACACGCATACTAGATCTCTCAGGAGCTCACTTTCAGTGACCTTTTCCCTGTTTGAAACTTGTTATTGTTCCATAAATACGGGCAGCGTCTCACACATATCATTCAGTCATAGTGGATTCTGGGAGACGCCTGCGGGTTCTGGTGCCTCTGAGAGAACTAGCACCCTGCCAATCATTCCTGCCAATTTTATCCAAGACGCAGTTAGAGACGAGGGGCTGGGGTGCACTGCTTTTTATTTCCCCATTGTCCCAGCTGCACTTCTCTGTTCATGCCACCCTTTTCTTTTATGCTGCGTGCACCCGCCCTGAGTACATCCTCCCATCGTCTGCAATCCCTGTAGCTACTTCCTGTTTTACCATTGGCTGCGCACCTACAATTCTTTGCTCACCGTGCAGAGAGCCTGGAATCTCTCTTGTCACAGGATCACAAATGTGATCGTTAACTACTGTCTACAAGAAAAATAAGCATAGATCTTTCACTTTATTTTCCTGTATAATTACAGTGGTGCCTCAGTTCACAGACATTCTTGCTTGTGAAAAATTTTGTTTGCAAACAGAAGTGTTCGGTAAAATTTTGTTTTTGTTTGAGAATTCTGTGTCAGGTGCTGAAAATGAACCTGACTGAATGAACACAGATGTGGCTCCCTTTTCTGGAATTGTGGACAAATTAAGTTCATGAGCCAAGATACCATGGTACTTGATCCCTTATTATTTTCCAAAGGTGGTTAATCAACTTTAAATTTTTATTTAACTTTTTGGTATCACTTAAATTTATTGATAAACTATACTGGAATAATTTTAGTACATTGCAATCACTATTCTTACTGATGTTCAAAGTAATCCTTGTTTGGGTGATGGGATCCTCTTGAAGTTGTTTCCTGAACCCTTTGATCCAAACCCAGTGGATGGATAACTTTGGCTTTTTGGCGTAGTAAGATTTCCAGGCATTTTCACAAGAAATATACGTTATATGAAAATAAACTGCATGCCAGGCATTGTAATTGAAATTGGATTGTCCATGACTTAAATATTTTGATGCTGACTCCCCCATTTTAATTATATCTTGTGCTTTTTAGAAAAAAGTTATGTAAATGTTTGCTATTCGGTACACTTTTCAAACTTTGGTGGTTCTCCATGAATAAATATAAACCGAGCTATGGAAGAACATTAATTTTTCTGTACTACATAAGAGACAAAATCCAGTAGTGTATTAAATAAATAACCAAATTCCTTAAGAAATCCAAAGTATAAGTTCTTCTTTGCAATAATGCATCCATTCAGTTAACAGAAGCACAGACTTTAGCACTTTTGATGTGCCACACAGAGACTAATTGCTCTTTAGTAAATTATTTGATTTAACTGCCATATAATCTTACTATGAAGTACTATTGTTTCCTTTATGTTTCAGCTGCTGAATATGAGTTCTGAAGTTTTAATACGCTTTTCAATGTCGCTCGCTAAGAAACATTGTCTTACTTATTGTATTTTTAGAAATAAACACTAGCAAAATATTTTATAAATATTTGTTAGAAAATGTGTAAAAATCCAAATTTTATTATAACAAGCATCATGCGGTAGATGTGGAGGAAGTGAGTTCTCAAAATCTTCTGTGAGTTGAAAGTAGCATGGTAGGGTAGCGAAAGATGAAAAGGGGTAAGAGCAGACAAGAAAAATCATGACCCCAAAAGGGCACTTTTTGAAGAAGTCCGCCACTTCTGAGACACAGCTGAGTTACCTATATCAGCGTTCTTTGTCTTAGTTACTTTCCTCACTGCTGAAACAAAGTACCCGATACCCGAAGTTAGAGGAGGAAAGGCTTACTTTGGCTCACAGTCTGTAGAGGTCTCAGTCTGGAGCTGGCTGGCTCCCAGGCAGGGTGGCGCGGCGGGGGGGGGGGGTGGCGGAGAGACAGTCGTGGCAGGCAGAAAGCAGGAAGGCAGCAAAGCAGAAAACTGGGGAGGAAGCAGCAGCAGCCTCTCCCTCTTATTTCATTCTGCTACCCACCCTTTGAGTGGTGTTTCTCCCAATACTCGCTCTCTTTATTGTATTTTCTAGAATAAACACTAGCTAGAAAATAATCAGCTTTAAAACTGGAGATCAAAAGTATTAGGTCCAGTCAGTGTAGATTTGCCCAACCCATCCCTATTCTCTTGCTCCGTAGTAAATCTTTAAGGCAGGTAAGGCAAGGATAGGCTGATAGAGGCTGGGATTTTTGATCTCTGGTTTTCAAGGCTGATAATTTCAGTGTTATATCAGTCTTATTTTCAGGGGAACACAGACCAGACATAAAACTACTGTTACAGGCTGAGTTCAGAAGGGGAAACGCATTTCTTGATTGATCAAATACCTCCAGCACCCTTTTGGAATACCTATTACACAAATTCTCAAAACTATTCACACATGAACATTAATATTTGGTTCGGTGCCAGTGCTCTCAGATGGTTCCAGGGTGGCCTTCTTGGTCTACATGGCAGCAACGGACCCTCTGAGACAGTACATTCACCCTAATTTAGTTGAACATCAGGTCTTCCTGCTGAGAAAGGTTGGACTGGACTGGAAAAACTATTATGAAGTTTCCCACTGTTTTAACAAACAGGTTCTTAACATCGAAGTCCCTTTCTGATACATGGCATGGGGATATAGAACTCATTATTTATGAAACCAGTAAAATCTTTCAAAGAGAACTGTAGAGATGCCAACTGCTGCTACGAGGAGACTTGAAAAGTCAGTGTGGGACCCTCCCTGGCCATCTGAGATTTACTTTGCTTTGCCATGAAATAATGAGACAATTAGACTCTTCAACACCTTGAGGGAATTAAAACATCTCTTCCTCTATATTTGCTTAGCTTAGACAAGAAGTCTCAACATTTGTCTTTAATTTCTCCCTATTTGCTCAACCTATCTGTTCTACCCCATGAGCCACTTATGCGGCTCCCACCTTCGATTCTTTGTGGGGGACCTTCCTTGCCATTGAAGTGTGGAGTGTATAAAAGTCAACTGTATTTTATAGTTGTCCAGTTTTAAATTATGTATCTCTCCTCTTCACTTGTCTCTGCCAGAAACCTGATTTCAGGCTTCTAGACTTCAGAACTGAGGGAATACATCTCCATTGTTTTAAGTCACCTGATTTGTGAGCTTTGTCTTGATAGCCTCAGAAAACTTAGTATCTCTAATTCTGTCACTTAGCAGGACAACTGATCCTCCACTCTGTGCAATCTTGAATATGTTATAACTATGTACACAATTATTCTCACCAAAACTGTGGGAATCGCCTTTGACGCTGCTTTCCCTCATTTCGTCCAGTCACAGTTTAGCCAAGATCTGTGGGTTCTTCTCATTCACACCACAAATATTCATTAAGCAGTGTCATCTACCAGGCACTATTCTAAGAAGTAAAACACACTTACCCTGATCCTTGCACTTCTTGATTACAGAAACAGAAAAAACAATCCAGAGCAAGTAATCAAGAATAAAACACACAATAAATATTGAATAGCAACAAATGATCTTATTTAAAACATAGTGTTGTATTAACTTTCTTGTCTCTGGACAAAATATCCAACACCCACAGCTTAAAAGAAGAGAGGCTTACTTAGCTCAGTGTATCCAGGGAGTTCAGTCCATGGTTGACTGGCAGAAACATGGTGGTGGAGAGTGTCGCTGAGAAACGCTGCTCAGCTCGTGACAGCCAGAAAGCAGAGAGGGGAGGAGCTTCCAGTCGTGCCCCCCAGGGACATCCCTCCAGCCAAGCCCTCCCGTCCCCCATAAATCTATCAATGGCTCAGTCCACTGATGAAGACAGCCCCTCTTGACTGGACCACTTTCTGAAAGCCACACTTCTACTTACACAGGACTTCTGAAGACTATTTTAGACCTAAAGAACAGTGATGCAGAAAAAAAGAGGGGTACACGGTGGTGTTAATCTGCGGTAAAGCAAGAAAGAGCGTGGTGAGATGTTTGAATAATGAGCGTCACAATAAGTACAAAGGCTCAAAGGGTGAATATGTTAACATTTTAAAGATAAAGAGAATACTGGTGGGGTAACAGTAGAATAAGCAACAGGGGAGAATTACCAGGTACTGGGTGATCAAGGGCTTGGCTATGCTCTTATTTCCACAAGAACTAGTATTTCGTTGTAAGTGCACTGAGATACATGTGGGACCACCATTTTTAACAACAACTATTGCACAATCTGCATCACCACCATCTTCTCTTGCTTATCATGTCAGGAAGTATCTCCCTCACATCCTTTCTCACCTCCGCAAAGCAACCAGAGTGACTTTCAGTATGAGAGTTGAATAGAGACATTTCTCTACTTCAGGTCCTGCTGATCGCTACATGCTTCAAATAAAATCTAACAACTCACCTTGCCTAAGGTAAAGGTCACAGGAATGAAGACACTAACTGCCAAAGCAGTACTTGACATGCACGCAAGACTCACAGAATGTGAATTAAAGGTCTTTCTGTAAACGCATGAAGGAGGATCATTTCATGCCTGAACTAACTCTTCTTTCCCTTCTTAGAGTTCTGATGAAGACATCAATAATCATGTAATGAGTGACACATACAACACCTTCATCACATGTGTACAATGCCTACAATTTTAAAAATGAGTTAAGGTTGATAGTAATGGAAAAAGAAAGAATAATGGTGAGTAAAGACTCAGAAGTTATGTGCATATCGAAGGGAAATTCTGCTATTTCAGTTCCAACTATATATTCCCTGAGATCCTTTGTTTGCTAGACCTTTGGATTCCTCTCTCCAAGGGAAACCAAAAATCATAATATTATGAGACATATCTAATCTTGTCAATACTGACATTTAACTGAAATCTTTTTTAAAAAAATATGTGCCTGCCCTAAAAGATCATACGTATGCCAAATCCATCAAGCTAATTTGTGACTTAAAAACCTGGAAAGCAAAAATTCTCTGATTAGGGGCTACCCAAGACCAATACTTTTTGATCAGGACATGAATCATCTCATTTTTAAACAGAGAGCAGATGTGAGATCATCAGCTATATATCTAATAACTTTGGCTGCCTTTCTCAAGCAATAAGGATAACATTCTAAATATACTTGTAATACACATAGTAGGATTGTCATTACAGTTCTAAAAGTGTTGTACACATTTAATTAAAACTATGCTGAGAGATAGATTATTCGTAACTATCAATATCATGAAGAAACTAAAAACAGATAAGCTAGAATTGCACCTCTAGAAAGGGAAGGCTCATTGGGGCAAGATATAGCTCAGTGGCATTAGCACCTATCTGGCAAGCACAAGTCCTAAGTTCGATTCCAAGTACCCTCCAAAAAAGTAGAAAGGGAAGGAAAAAGACTGCAGGGACCTGTGTTATGGGGCAGAAGAATCCTACAGGAAGGTGCAGGGGGCTGATGAGACACAGTGTAGCCTTTCTTAGCATTTTCCTCTGCTGATTATCAGTATCAGTGGGTTATTTCCAAGAATCACAAAGCGCCCTAAAATGGGCCCACCATACACCATCGTTAGTAAGTAGGCAAATTCCAGCGCTGTGTAGCTCCTTATCGGTCCCTTCACCAACTGAAACAAAGCGTAACACCATCCTCAGGGATACTGGGCTAAAAGACTGCAGTGATATCCTGGTTATTGTTTTTACAAATCAAATCCACAAAGAAAATGCTTTGCCAGCATGCACCTGTCAGGTCATAGCTGTTTCACAGGGAGTCATTCATCACTCTGAGAACTATCCAGCATGAGCCAAAGCAGTGAAATCACACACACTATCAAATGAATAGAGTTTATTAACTTAAGGATGCTCCCCATCAGATATTTGCAAGACACTTCAACACTGGTAAACCTAGGAGTATGCAGACATGCTGAATCAACATCCTCTGCTTGTTCTTTAAAGAGAAAATATG
The DNA here is from genome assembly GCA_004027595.1 of Dinomys branickii. Taxonomy (NCBI): domain Eukaryota; kingdom Metazoa; phylum Chordata; class Mammalia; order Rodentia; family Dinomyidae; genus Dinomys; species Dinomys branickii. Next base: position 135,774 of record PVLD010002775.1, on the reverse strand, counting down.
AAAATATGAGAACATGAAAATGAATGATTGCTCTTGTGTGGAAAGTATTACATTCTTCTAGAATTTTTTAATACATTTTTCTTTGTCACACAAGAAAGATTCAATAAGTTAAGCTGCTTTTGATGGATCCTACCAACAGACCATTAATAGGTCCAGCCAACAAAACAAACAGCTGTCAAAATAGTTGAATTTGACTTTGATCTAAGTGTTCTGACATTTGCAGAATATATTCTCCAAATTCTTATTCAGCCTAAAATATCTCTTCTGCTGGGATAAGCCATTATGTTCCTGAAATAGTAATAAATAATCCAGAAACTTATCGTTCTCTTGAAAAAAGAGAGACCATGCTGGTAGGTCCTGTTGAAGACACTGGGTAGCGTAGGCATTGGATGTACTGCCAAAAGGAGAAAGGTTATCACTGCAAGAGAAAAACAGGCATGAAATAAAAGTGCTGTGTTCTAATAACTTTGCTTGGGCCTGGTCATGCCTTTCTGCTAGTTTCCTTGAAAAAAAATAAGAAAAGCAAAGAAAGGGAAAAGAGAAGAAAAGGCAATGATAACCAACAACAACAAAATCATCAAAGGCCAGTGTATAGTGAGATTTGTTCAAACATAACCAGTGAAGCAAACATTTTACCTGAAATAGTAAACTACTCTGATCATTTGGAAACTGGCAAGTGATTTTTAAACGCAAGACTATGTGAGCAAACTGACGTAACCTATCCTCTCTGAAAGAGTTTTCACTTACCTTAGCTCTTGGAGTTTAGTTTGTGGGATAGGTTCCCTGTGGAAGCAGGGTGTATGCAGGTGGAATTGTTGAAGATTGTTTACATGCTGGAGATCCAAAGATCCAGTCAGAAGCTGAAGGCTGGGAGCTCACCGTGGTGTGCTGTGAAATTCTGTATCAGGAGGCCGAAGGGCCTGCACGGGGAGACTGAAGCTCTATGCGGAAGGTAGAATACGGAGGTCTGAGGTGAAGGTGAACCCTCCAGCTCAAACAGAAGTGAGCCTTCTTCCTTTGCCTTTTTATTCCACTCAGGTTACAAATCCATTGGATGGTACCACTCACATGCGGAATGGGTCTTCCCTTTCAGTAAATCCATTGGCCCCACCGAGAACCATGTTACGCCAATCAGTTGGGTGCTTCTTATTCAAGTTGACACAGCAGTTAACTATCACATGTGGTTCCTCATATGAAACTATGTTCTAAGAAAGTGTCTTCAAATGTTGCTTTTGTAAATCATATATATGATATGTTTAGTACTAAATATGCCATTTTAAGGAGAAACTGAAATGTCATGCAGAAGTATTTGATGAAATAATTTGAAAACTATTATTTTGACTTAAACTGCTTTTTTTGGCAATAAAGTATTAGAACAGGCTTAAGAATTGATGAAATATACTGTGTTCCCAAACAAAAGTTCTTTAAAATAAACTAGCAAGCATCAACCATTATGAACTCACTTTCTGCATAATTGCTGCTAAATGTTAAAAGCTGATGCTTCTGAAATGTTCCCTTCAAACTCAGAGTATGTTTTTATGATATACTATTGAGTAAAGCATCATTATATTCTTAAAATTTCAAATTTATTAAATCATTATGCATACCATATATTGGACATACTATAAAGCACTGGGTAAAAGTGAACAAGACATTTTTACTGTGAAATTAAGCACACTCTAGCGAAAGGAGTTGATTATTCATAGATATTAACCTATGAGGTAGGAATAAAATTTAGTGTTCCATAAATTATAGGAGATTTTTGGAGCATTCATTGTATAATGTGAAGTAGAAACAATAAAGATTAAAATTATATTCATCCTATATTTTATTTGTGTAGATAAATAAATAGAAAAGATAGATGAAAATTCTATAAAGAAAATAGCAGTTGTTGGTTGAGGATTGCTGATAAATTAAGTGATACAGAATAATTTTGTATGTAAAAACATTTCTATATTTTAAATGATTTCCCAGTTTTATTTGGCTGTGCATATGAATTAAATTTTAATTGGGAAAAAATAGGCATTGTTTATCAGTGAATTATTTACTTAGAAAGGCATTTCCTTCTAAAGCAAGGATTAGCAAAGGATGATCAGCAGGACAAATTCACCCTGCAGTCTATCTCTATTTGAAGGCCTTTTTTGGATAAAGCTTACCAAACCTTGATCTAAAGAACAGAACAAAGGAGAGGCTGGAGTTGGTGGTGCACTTTGGGAAGTAGAGGCCAGAGGATCTCAAGTTGGAGCCCAGCTTGGGCAACAAAGAAACTTAGCAAGACTTCGTCTCAAAATAGTAAAAAGCTGAATATGTAGACCTTGGGTTCTATCCCTAGTACTACACACACACACACACACACACTGGATCCAGTGAATATCTATTCACTATGACTCTTTATATTTCTCCATTTATGAAGAAGAGACAAAGGAAAGTTGTCAAAATGCACCAGAAATTAGTGTCCAGAAACTTCCTCAAGTTCATTTCACCAGGCTTGAGCTAACCTTTGTAAACAAGCACTCCATGCAGTCCATGTGAATTATTGGATTTACTTTTCAAAACAATAATATGCAGCATAATATTTTTATTTGACTATTAGTGATAATAAAACAGCCATGGAGACATCATACTCATAGCAAGAAGCAGAGTCAAAAATTAGATCCATTCATGTGTCAAAAATAAAACTAAAAGAATAGAAATAGCCAAACTATTCCAGGAGGAGAGCTAAGAATTTGCCTTCTTGAATGAAATGGAAGTTCAAGAAACCAGTTCTTCCCAAGTAGCTAAGAACCCCTATCAAACTTGATTTCTGTTTCTAATTAGAAATAAGATATGGCTAAAATCACCTCTATAGATCAAAACCTTCTTATAAAGGTCGGCTGCATGTTCAGGTAGGATGGAATTGGTAAAGTGCTCTGAGTTGACTAAATATACACAAAGATAAGGTGTCTCTTTCTCACCCTAGAGATCTTTCAATTGGAGAAAGTTAATAAATTCTACACTCTTGCAAATCAAAATCATTTGAAGTACTCCCTCATCAAGAATGCAAGCCCAATGAATAAACATGAATTAATTAGCATGCTATTTATGTGGATATTGCATGACTTTCAGTGTTTTCCTCACCTGTATGAAAAGCACGTGGAATGACGGTGTGATTGACAGATCTTTCGTGGTTTCTTCCCTCAATTGCTGAACTAAAAACGTACTATACATAAGAATAATGTGAAACCAATGTGTGAACATTTTATGAATTATTACATATCTCATCCAAAAGAAATAGGAAAAGTTGTACTTTTCTTTATATAATTTGAGTTTTCTGATTTTACAGCTGAAAAATGTTAATTAGTTATTTATAAAGTAACTGAAATGCTTCCACCTGAGTAACAGAAATTTTCATGAATAGTTGTTACCCAGCTAAACTATTTGATCCCTCCCCCATTTCAATGTTTTACACAGATATCATAAACACAAGCTACACTGTTACCTAAGTGTGCCCGGATGATTCTTCTATAGATGAAAGACATAGTTTGTTGTTAAAATACAAAGTGTTGCCAAAGAATTATTCATGCAGGGCTTAAGAAATGTCTTTCTGAGCTGTTCCTAATATAATATCCACAAAATATATCTAACTCCAGATGTATTGGAAGAATATGATTGCCAAGACACATTTTCACTTTTATGGGAATTTACCTTGTGTTGTTATGCTCTTCTTTCTAGAAGTCATTTGAATGATGGCAAAAGACAGTAAGATAAAGCATCAAATTTCTGTGATTAGAAACTATTTCTCATTTGTTAAGAAATATGTTTTCTGTCTCTTAAAAGAACTGTGTTTGCTGAAGAGCTTTCTTTGATAGTGGTAAAAAAAAACATGCAAGTTTCAATGTGATTCTAAAATAACTCTGTTATTCTGCAAAATAATTTCTCATGCATTACAAAAGGATCTCACATGCATACTGTGAGAACACACTATTTAATCTTTTTTTTTTTTTTTTTGGCGGTACTAGGGATTGAACTCAGGACCCTGTGCTTGCTAGGCAGGTGCTTATTCCACTGAACTATATCCCCAGCCCCTTAATCTCTTAATCTGCTGAGATAAAAGATAATCCTGACATACACTAGTGACTTTTCATAACAGTCATGGACTTACTATCTATGTTGAGAGGTTGAGATTCCAGATGCACTTTGGTCTTCTTAAAATTCACTTTAATTGAATAGTCACGGTCTGTTTTCTGTTCTTATTACTTTTTATCATTAACTTCAGGTACAAGTAAGCATACATTCACTTATACATCAGAATGACATTTTCATCATCTGTTTATTGAAGATTTGATTTTTAAAAGTATATGCCCATTTGCTGCTCTGATAAATTAAAAAGTCAATTAGAAAGCCTAGGTACCGTGAAGTCACCAAGAAATGGATGGACTGCAAAAGTGTGTCTACCCAAGCCAAACAGGACATGTTTAAGATGCAAGGCCGCTGGCCTCTTGTGCCTTTCTCTCCACAGAGGATGAAGTATCCTGGCAGCAAATTGTTTTGGTACTGCTCCATTCCCAAAGCATTGCCAGTTTTTCTTTTTTGTTGTGTTTCCTAACTAACTGGAATCCCCAACGACAACAAGGTTAGGGACCTCAGCAGTGGTGACCCACAACTCTTCCTGCCCTATGACCAGTGAGAGAGATGCAGGTGAACAGGATTTAAACAGCCATGACATTCCTCCCATGAGAAAGGAGAGTGGAATGGACCAAGCAGCTTTGGGCTGCCCCTGAGGCAGCAGCAGAAGCAGTGAGTCAGTAAGGCTGGGGACCACAGGAGCATGTCCTGGATGACAGTGACTGGCAGCAAAGATAGGTAGTGGAACAGCATAAATCCCCCAACCCTTTGACTAGGAAGGTTGGCACACCCCAGCGGCAGGGGAAATGAAAGTGGAACCATGTGTCTCAGAAGCAGTGGCAGGGGTAGAGAGAGTGGCCACAGAACCCCAGCCCGGCAGCTGGCGCCAAGCTGAATGAGAAGACAGAGAGGTGCAGCGGAAGTGGAACAGAGAAGGCTGGTCCGAAGGGAGGAGCCAACTGTACATATGGGAAGCAGCCTCGGCCATCTCTTTCCGAGGGGCCACAGCAACTGGGGGAGAGACACAGAGAAAAACATGTTTGGGGAGTTTTTAGGTTCTTTACCTTTATTCTTGTTCTGATCTCTTCATCTTCTTTTTGTCTCTCCTTGAATATGTCTCTTGATGTTATGATATTTAGATGTGAGTGAGCATTTTCTCTAGTCTTTGTGATCCACTTGGACAATATTGTGCTTTGTCCTTCATTTTCTCTCCCTGTCTCTGTCTCTCTGTCTCCCTGTCTCTCTGTGTCTGGCTATCTGTCTCTCTCTCTGTCTCTGTCTCTCTGTCTCTCTCTCTCTGTCTCTCCATCTCTCTGTCTGTCTGTCTCTCTCTCTCTCTCTCTCTCTCCCTCTCCTGTCCTCTTTTCCAGTTTCCCAAAGCCTGGACAATCATCCTTTGTCCTCCAGGCTTGCTTCTACTATATTTTTCCCTTCATTTAGTTTGTTTTGTCCCCTGTCCCTCTTAAATTTCTCCACCACAGGGTAAAATCACTCTTCTGAGGGGCAATTCTGTACACAAGTTCCTCAATAATTTTGGATTGTGTTGTACAACTGTAGATCTTGCCCCTATGTTTAAAGGCACCAAAGTAATAGTTACCACAGTTTGTCGGGTTTTAGGCTGTGCTTGATGTTGTTATTGCTAATTGTACTCCTTTAGCCAGGATGTCATAGCTGTTGTACTCAGTTGTCCCCCCTTGTACGACAACACTATGATTGTCTGGGTTCGTAATCATCACCACAGTCTGGTACAAAAAGCCTTGATAATGAGCCAAATAGAAAGCAACATCTCATCATTAATAAATTAGGAGGATAGAGTCTTGGGACAGACACAAAGACCAAGACCCACCTACACCTAGAAGACATCTCTGAGGAACAGACAGCTCTTAGTGAAGCCTCGATACTACTGATAAAGCTATCTACTATAAGAAATTCACAAGCATCAACACACAAAGCAAAATAAATTCAAGAAATACAAAATGTCAAGATATAGAAACAAAATACAACCCCAGATCTGTAGCCTGGACCAATCCAGGCCACAGAGAGATACAGTAAATCAGAAGCCACTCCCCTAAATTCTCTGGAATGGTAACAGCAGAAGTTAAGAAAGAAATATATGCGGCTACAGAGAAAAATCAGAAAGGAAATAATTTCCCAGGTAACAAAAGAGATGGTGACCGCAATAACGTACTTGCTCAGCAAACCTAAAGTAGACGTAGATAAAGACAATAGGGCAGCATAGGGAAATGATAGAAACCGTGACTACCCGTCACAGGAAAGAAATGGAATCCATGAAACAGATTCAAACAGACATTCAGGAAATTAAAAATTCCACTGAAGGCTTGTAAAATTGACTGAAAGTAAAGACAGAATATCAGACTTAAAAGACAGGCTAGCAGTTAGCATTCATGAAAACAGAAATCTCTGAAAATAGCGCATCATAAAATTTCCAACAATGATATAAGAATATAGAAATAACTCCAGGACTACACTGGTGACTTTTTCTAATAAACTGATTAAGATTTAATTAATTTTAATAGTTGTCTTTAGGCAAATGCAGAAAATTATCAATTATATCAATATGATATTAAATGGCCCTATTCTTAAAAAGGCAAAAGATTATATGATCTGAAGAGAAGCCAGAGTGTGGCCCTATTCTTAACACATCATTCCTCTAATGCTTATACAATTAAAAATAACTAAAAAGTAATAAATGATTTACTGCAAAGAAAATTAATGAAGTACTATTCTTGCCCTTTTCTCTATAGGTATGGGGTCTAGCTGGGCCAAGTACCTATTTGGTACTTTTGGAAAAAAGTATGTGTCACATAAGTTTTAGTTAACTTTTTCATTTTGAAATACTTTTTGAATCGGTCCATTTAATATTTTTAAATCTCTAAACCTATCTCTTCTGGTCAGTCATATTACCACCTCTTCAGCTCAAAACCGGTTCTCTAGATAGTGTGTTCTTTAAAGAAAGATAGATCTACAGACATGTCAAAAATATAATTGTTTTCCAGTTGTTATTGAGAAAAAGTGAATAGGCTGAGGAAGGATTATTTTGGGGAGAATAGGAATAGTTTGTATGATAATAGAATAGTGGTACCTGCCAGTCTAAGCTTGCCCAATCCCATACAATGCAGCACCAAGAATAAGGATCCTGATGGTAGCTATGTGACAAGAGTGCTCACCAGCTGTAAGAAGTGGACCCTCTGGAGAGGGGTGTTGACAGCGGGGGAGGTCACACGTGTGGGTTGCAGGGCATGACACATGAGAATGCTGTACTTTTTGTTCAGTTTGTCTGGAAAGGTCTCAAAAGTTCTAATAAGTATAAAACTCCAAATTACCAAAAAAAGAGAGTAAAGAATACATTTACAGCTTATTTTTCACCTATTATCATTCCTTTTGAAATTAAAAGAGGAAGGGGATGTTGTCCTTTCCTCTACAAGAAGGTTGTCCCTAACTTCTGTAGATGCCAAAGGATGTGCACATGGTGAGGTAGAATCTCGCATTTGAGCCTGCTCTGGGGTTCCCTGATATCCTGGAAACCTTCTTAGGCCAATAAAAACTGTATACCAAAGCTCTGCCTGTGGCTTCAGTAGGGATGAATTGTTTTACTGTCAACTCAGTGATGCTGGAAATTATACTTCTTGCCCTTCTCTCTATAGGTATAGAGTCTAGCTAGCCAGAGAGAAATTTGCTTAAGATACGGACACAGAAGTGGAGCAGCAGTCCCTCCCTGAGTGTTGGGACCAGCTGCAGTGCAGAGAGATGCAGAGCACCAGTGAGATTCAGGTGCTGTCTCACTACTTGACTAAATCTGCTCCCTGATCATGGGCCTTGTTGTCCAGCAATGGTCCTTAAGTACAGACATGCACAGACAGCAACTTCTCGCTCATTTCTCTGTTATTCTCAACCTGTTTGCAGTTAAATATTCTTGGCTTCTCAGTTTGCAAGGTTCTTACATGTTCTGATACTTCAAATCCCTATAGTTAATTTCTGATCCCAAGTTCCACACGCTCTTGCTTCTCTGACAGAAGCCTGACCTATACAGCTCTTATATGTACATTGTTTCTCAGTAGACTCTGATCACGCCTCTGTGACCATTCAGGTTATTAGTCAGAAATGTCTAATCCTTCTGACTCGTAAATTCATCAGCTAGAATTAATAGAGACAGGGCTGCAAACTTGTTTACTTTCCCTGCATAGTACTTTCACTTTTGTCATTGTATATATTTTATACTTTTATATGGACTTTTCCCACTGAAGAATAAGCTCTTACACTAGATTTCTGTTCCTGCTTCACATACTACCATAAAGAGCAGTTTAAGGAATATAAATTTACTCTTGTATATTTAGAAGCACAGCCTGGGTCTCAGTGTACAAGATCTAGATGCTGGCAGGTCTGCTTTCTTTGTTCACATCTTTAGGAGAGTATTGGACCCTTACTTTTTGTGTTTTCCAGAAGCTGCCTACATTCCTTGGCTCATGGGACACTTTCTCTGCCTTGCATGACTGTAACATATTTTCTCTCTATTCCTGGTTCCATCTGCATATCGCTTTCTCACGCCACAACCAGGAAAGGTTATCTACATGTAAAGACTCCTGTTATTACATCAGATCCACCAAAATTACCCAGCACCGCCTTTCTATCTCTGTGTCCTTCATGTGATCACTTTTGTGGAGTGATGTTTACCACATAAGGTGAAGCATTCGCCCATTTGGGGGATGGTAATATGGTCATCCAGGGAGACTTCGGTCTGTCGACTGAAACTACTCTACCTAACTTATGGACTTGCACTTCCAAAGTGTATCATAATATTTAATAAATGAATAAAATTTGACACAGTGAATGTTGGGAGCCCCTGGAGTAGGTTGTTGGTCATGTGTCTGAGGGTGGGACAGATCCGGAGCACCTCAGGCAGTCAAGGTACCTCAGCATTGAAAAAAGTATCCTGCTTGGACAATCACAGTCTTAGTCTTGGTCGCTAGGCAACATTATCTCTCATGGTACTACTTTGCCAGTGTATAGAATAAACATCCCTATTGTTGGAGTCAGTCCTCCTGCTCATCAGGCAAGAGGTGACTCCACCTGACCCCAGCTGTCATCTCTTGTCTTTATTTTCTAAGTCCTCTCACCATTTGCTCCCAGGGACTATGAAGAGACTACCAACTCCCACAAATAAATATGTTCCTGTGGGCTCACTCAGAAGCCTCTTTTCTTTGGATTAAGCAAAACACCATGGGAAATTTTTCTGGGTTAACTAAAATATTCCTCTGACTAAGAGCTTCTTAAATGTATTATATTATTCAAAGTGGACCAGTGAGGTGGATTCAGTAGGTAGGAGTACATTCTCCTCATCAGACTGCATGTCTGTGGTTGTGGTTCTTAAATATCCTGGTGTTTCTCAAACAATTAAAGAGAATAAAACATAATAAAAATGTTAGAAATGATACAGAGTTTCACTAATCAAGATACTAGGGCTTCAACAATGGTTGTTATATTGCATATTATCATCTTCAAATTAGTTGTTCAGATTACCAGATGATCAGTCTTGCATTCTTACATCTGGTAATCTGAGCAACTTCATTGAAGATAACAAAATATAATTTAACAACCATCATTAACTTCCTATCACCTTGTTTTGAAATTCTTATTGGTTTTGTGTTGTTTTGTTTTTGTCTTGATTGTTGTTGTTTTGTTTTCTTTAAAAAAAAAACAAAGCCACTGTGTGTGTGTGTGTATATATATATATATGAATTTGTAAGATGCATAACACCCTTTCCTAAATTTGAGCCAGTGGTAATGTGTAAATCTGCAGTGGCCTTTCAAATATTAAGCAATATTTTCTCCATTAAGTCATGGCCCTCTACCAAAACCTACCTTTGTTCCTTTTAGATTAATGTGTTTAATTTTGCTGTAACAGTAGGATTTTTAATAATTCTTGCTTTGTATAACACCAAAAGTTTAAGCACTTTTCCTTTGGCTTGAGAGTAGACAAGCAATTGTCTACATTAATTCCTCACAGACTTGGGAGCACACCTGTAACTTCTTATAGAGATACCGAACACCCAAACATCTACACAAACATTAAACTAGATGCACCAAGGGCCGATTCCTATGCTATATCCCAAGCACATTTTATAATTCTGACATCTCTACAATGTGATTTTTATGTTCCTAGTCCACTATACAACATGTTTTAAGGTGTAAAATATCCAGGTCACCCTTATAATGTGTGAGGGGTGCTATAATTTGGACCTAGAATGACCCCATGTATTGCATGCAGGTTGGGCCCCCAGCCCATGGTGCTATGGAGAGGTGGTGTGATCTTTAGGTGGCAAGACCTAGTAGCTGGTCCTCACCCCATCAGAGGCATACGCTTGAGGGGGATTGTGGAGTCCTGGTGCCTACTCATTCTGTTTGCTTCCTGATCACGAGATGAGTGGTGTTGCTCTGCCGTGTACTTCCAACATGATGTACTTCCTTACCACAAGCCCAGAGATACGAGGCTAATGGATCATGAACTCTGCCCAAATAAAACTTTACTCGTTATAAGTTAATAACCTCATGTACTGCCTTACAGTGAAGGACCTGTAACACAAACAACTGGAACTGAGGTGTGGGGCCACTGACCACAGCTATAGTTTATGGTGTGGAGGAACACTTGGAATCAGCTTAATGGAGGTGCCTGGGAGAGTTTGGAGGGACAGGCCAGAGAAAGGATAGATGGCTGTAAGTGTATCTTAATGAGTCATTCTGGCAAGCGTTCAAAAGACCAGAATGTTAATAGAAACACAGACAGCTTGGATGATGAAGTTTCAGATGAAAAGGAGGGCCCTCTTGGGAACTGGATGAGAGGCTATCTTTATTATACCATGACAAATAATGTGCATGCATTTTGTCTGTGCCTGAGACTTTGTGGGGCCAAACTTAAAGATTATGGGCTCCTTTACTTGGGGAAAGAAATTTCCAGGCAGCAGAACACTCACATTGCAACATAGAAGCTACTGGCTAGTTTCCACCAACTTTACAGTAGGAATCAGGAGTAAAGAGGAGCAGAGTAGAAATTTTTTTGAAAATTTGATGCTTGGCAAGAAAAATAATGCATATATACTTTCAGCCAGGAAAAGGGGTAGTTATTAATGCAGATGAAGAGAAGCCAAGTGTTTTCGCTATGACAAAAGCAAATACCTCAAGTGTATCTCAAAAATCTGCAAGGTAGATCCACCTATCACAGACTCAGTGTCGTAGAAATGCAAAGTTGATTCAAAGACTTTCCAGAGAAGAAATGTTTAAGAAAAGAGGTCCAAGGTTCCCACACGCCCCCCAAACAGTCTAGGAGTTATTTTCGTATATCTAGCCAGCAAGACATTAAGAGGTGACCCCAGCCATGCTTCAAATATTGACAGTACGCATTGACACCGTCCATGTGATAGTGGTTTTTCAGACATGGCAGAATGTAAGAGTCGTGGGGTCCTAGCGATTTCTACTGAAACTTTAAAGGAAGGTCTGGAAAGTCAGGCAGGAGGCTGTAGGGTTGGAATCCTTGAAAGCAACTCCCAACTAGTGAATACGTTGGGCTGTGAGAGTGAGGCCAATACCACAGTATCATTCTAGGAAGTTAGTGGTGTTAGCAAGCTCATGCCCGTCTGCAGGGGGCGTGCAGAATCTGCCCAAGAGAGAAGCCATCTGGGTTGTATTGAGGAAACCATGGGGAAGGGATTCCCCAGGCTCTTGGGTGCCCGCATCTTGCTGCCATGCTCCCCGGATGCTGAACACAGAGCTAGCAGTTGTAATACTTCTCTTGCTGTCTTCAGTCTCTCTTCCGAGGCTCATCCCTCACTGTTATTTTCTTGTCCCTTGGTTTTGAAATAGAAATGTTTACACTGCGTCTGTCTCATTATAGAATTTTGGAAATATAATCCTTTCTTTATGCATTAGAAAGAGGCTCACAGCAAGACTTTGCTTTTAGTCTCAGAGGAGCCCTTGGACTTTGTCTTTTGAGCTACACTGGAACCTGATACTGGGAAATGAAAGATGTAAGGATCCAAGTAAGATGAAACTGCTATGTTGAAAAGATACCAGCGCTCTTCACAATAGCTAAGAAATGAAAACAATCTATCTGTTGATGAATATGTTTTTAAAAAGCAGTACGTGTATACCACAAAATACTATTCAGCCACAAAAAAGAAGAAAATCCTATCATTTGGGAAGATAAATACCACATTAACTCACTCACGTGTGGAATCTTAGGACTCTGATCTCATAGAACTTGGTGATGTAATGACAGTTGCCAGGGATTGAAAAGAGTAGAAGGGAAAGAAGGCAGGGAAACACTGATTAATGGGTGTTAAATCACAGTTAAATAAGGATAAATGTTCTGATGTGTTTTTGCAACATAAGATGGCTTTGATAATGATAATGTATTGCCAAAGACTAGATACTAAATTTTCTAAAACTTTTCACCACCAAAGTGTCATCTATTTAAGACAGTAGATATGCTTAGCCTGGTTTGAATATTCTACAGTGTATACGTGTATTTTTATTTTTGGAGTGGATACATGTGGGCAGCACACCTCAGTTCTTCCGTTCTTCTCCATTCCCCTTATGCTACTCGATCAATACACCCAACGTTTACGTTCTGTATGAGACACATGAAAGCGGGTAACACAAAGGCAAAGGACTTTGAGGGCTCTTGGGGATGAGCCGGATGCATTTTGCACTGTGTGATGGGTAGGAAGCTTCGGGGGCCTGGGACAGAGCGCTGTAGCTAAAATGCTGTGTCCATTTCGCTGGAGAGACTGCGATAAAATCCAGCCTCTGCACCTTAAGAATCCTATTTTCTAGTAGGAGGAGTAAGACAATGTCATATCTTTAGGGCAGTGAAGCTGGTCTGTGTGACCCTCGAACACTGTATATAGTTAGTAAATATTTGTCGAAGCCCATAGAATGTACCACACCGAGAGTAAAATTTAAGGCAGACTATGAATGGTGGTTGATAACAATGCGTCAGTGGATGTTCCTGGGTCGTAATGAAGTCTCACTTTGGTGCTAATGCTGACAGTTGGGGGAGACTGGGAGTGGGGAGACAGGTCTTGGTGAGAACTCTCCGTACTTTCTGTTTAGTCTGTCTGTGAGCCTAATGCAGATCTAAAATTTAAATCAGCAAAAACACTAGCAATAACATCTCCAAGTTTATGCTCTTTCCTGGAGGAGGAGCTGGGCAGAGCTCAGGACTGAAGGGGGCGCTGATGGGTGGGTAAGACGGACTAGCATTGCAATTGCAGCTAGGGAAGGCAGAGTGAGCAGAGGCTGGGCAGGATGAGCTGTGAAGGACATTTGGTAAGAGCAGGGGTTCCAGAAGCCGCTCATCCCCCATCCCTCGGAGGTGATGACTTCTGAGACACACAGACAGGGATTGATGGGCTAATGAGTGCTGAGGCACACTTTGTTAATTTGAGCGCTCCTCCTGACTTCCACGCAAACACTGGCCTCCAGCAAACTGCTGGAAAAACTGAGCCCCGCATGGGTGTGCTGTTCCTCCCACCCTTCATTCGCACTTCAAGTGTGGCATTTGATAACAGAAACTGTGGAGCAGGAGCCTTGGACAAGTAGCTGTTTTTCTTCCCTCGTGTGACCCTGCCAAGCAGTGGCAGGTAACTGTCCGAATGCCAGGCCCTCCCTGTTTTCCCCTCAACACCAGCGCAGAGGCTGACGGGGAACTGTACTGAACCTCTGCTCTCCCCATAGCCTCAGGCAGAATCGTGATGCGAAATGAAGAGGAGGCCACTGCATCCTCCAATTTACTTCCAACTTGACCCCGGTAAATAAATATTTGATTTGGGGCAAGTAGTACAGAAAAATTATAGTTTACTTTTTCTGAAAATTATTATCTATCATGCCTCTTCATATTGGTACATGCTTAGCTAATTCTCTGATTAATGTTTCATTTAAGATTTTATCTTATTGGGAATTTCCATGTAATACATTAAATTAAACACAGGCAATGTATCCTTTTGCTCTACAATCGTTGTAATAGTGAATTGTTAATTTCTCCTCAAAGTGGCAAAATAACAACAAAAGCAAGGACAGTTTTCTTTTAATTGTGTTATTTTAGATTCACAGACATAAATATTTCTAGAGAATTTAAAAAATAACCTCCCTTGCCAAAGATACTTACTTAGCAGTAATGTTAAAAGCAAATGTCTGTAGAGGCAAAATAATGACACAGGGACCCGGAGAGAGAAATGGACCAGCCCTGGCTTTTGTTTCAGAGACCACGTCTGTGAAGACAGGGCATTCAGAACTGAAGCAGGACAAGGACAGTTCTCAAATGAAGTTTTAATGTGGAAGAAATGTTATTACCCAGCTGTGGGAGAGCCGCATAGATCTCACTAAGTGAGAACATTCAGGTGCTATTTTAATAGCTTATCACCCACATGCACACTAATAAAAATGCCATTGAGAATTTGTTTGACTATATGGATTTGAAAGCCTGAAATTAGGACACAGGTTTCTTCATCTTCCAAGTACCCTCTGCTGTATCCCCTTAATTTGTCTCCTCAAGAACCCAGACTCCTAAGCAGCCTGCAAAAAAAGAAAAGAAAAAAATTGAGACAGTCATTCTTCATTTATCTTTATAGACATTAAAGTTGTTAGAATAAATTCAATTGTTCAGCAGGCAGATGAGTTCATCTAAAAATGAATAAGCTTTTAACCACGTAGGTGAACAATTTAACATGTACAATATTAGGACAAGAGACTACTTCAGAATTCACATGAATGTACAAATTAAACAAATGGACACTACTTCAAGTCTTATCAAAACACTGTGTAGATAGAGATCACTGAAGGGTGTTTAAATCCTGTGAAGCACAGGACCCCTTGGACAAAGAGTCCGGGACCATAACCCCACACGTCCTTGGAGCCAGAGTGTGAGCAGAGAGGAGGGCTCAGAGGAGAATACAGGAAGTAACTGCTTCACAGACGAAAGTCAGGATAAATCAGCCCTGGAAAACGGTTCGAGGGGAGTCCCTGATGAAGGGAAGGAAGGCTGTTTCTATTGGCAATGCCTGGAAGGGTTTAAAGAAGCAAAACTTTAATACTGACCTCCACTGTCACAAAGATTAGCTAAGGGACAAGCTTGGTGGGTGAGACTGACAAATGCTACCCAGCAATGTTTGCAGCAGAGCTAGTGCCTAGCAATATATATTTCTAAACACACACACACACACACACACACACACACACACACCCTCCAGGACAGATGCCACAAGGTTCTTTTATTTGCCCCTGCTAACATATTTACTCTTAATTTGAAAGACCCCAGAAAGAGGAAGCAAAGAAGCAAGTTTGGGGGGTACAAAAGTACAGATCAAGTGGAACAATTCATTTAGAGTTGATGCGGAAAAAGTAGGTCAGTTTTAAAAGAATTTTATGATAACTAATTTTTATAACACTAATGTAAAGTGTAATTGGGGGCAGGGAAAGTTTTGACTGGAAAAACTACATTTTCATGTGGAAGAAATGACATTTACCTTCAGGAGTCAGTGACCAGCACCTGCTTCATCGGTGGCTCCTGGGGGCTGGTTTGCCGCCTGTGCACCCTCCCTTTCCTCATGATCCTTCTGCTCATCTTCTAATCTGGGAAATCCCTCAGTCTCCTCTGCCTCACCCTGTATATTTGACATCTCAAAGGTGAAGAATTCAATTCGGATCAACAAAAGCCCGGGCAATTCAGCTTTGCTGTAGCGTCTGTCATCACGAATGGTGTCTTTATTTCCTCCTCCGACTGTATTCCCCTTGATGTAACAGCAACGCATTTGTGGATTTAACTGTCATCAACAATTATGTCACGCACATAATATTTTATATTTTTCAATAACTGTAATGCCTGGGTGGCTTCGCATTATTTCATACCTTATAATTCATCCATGCTACCCTAAAACCTTACAGTTGTAATTTTGTACAAACAGCTTCCTGTTCACAGTGCAAAACTTCTTGATTTATGTGTTGTACACCATAAAATAGACAGAAATTGACTGGTCTATTTTTCCAAATAAAGGAGATTTCCCTTGCAAAGACAGTCATAATACCATTATAAAGGATGTTTTGGGGCCTGGCAAAATCAGAGTAATTTTTCAGAGTAAGAGCATAACTGAGTCCACCAAGGGACCCTTTGGACCAGGGATTTCCAAACTTGGCTCCCTAAGTTTCACATGATGTAAAATAATATTGGGATGGCTTAAAAATAGTTTTAATATTTCCGAAAGCTTAAGTAGAAATACGTATTTTCCTATACAAAAGGAGTATGAATGAAGTAAATCACAAATAATTATTTTGGCTTTGTTAATACTAACACATCCCGCTTGGTATTTCTGATTGACACTGACAGGTGACTGATAAATTTTTAGCATTAGAAATTGTTTAGTTTGAGGTAGACAGAAATCATTCGAGTGCCATGAAGCCCATGATGAGAAAGTAACAAAAAAGGTACTAATGAATCTTTAGGAGTCTATGAATGTAAAAGAATTCTTTAAAAATTCTCTTTGATCTCAGTTCAGCCTTTAAACACATTCCTTTGTATCAGGTTGATTCAAGCATTTTCCTTGTCCCCTGGCAAGAAGACAGACGATGTCCTTAGCCACCCCGCCACCTGCAGGAGGAAAGATAATGTGACTCCCAGTGTGCAAGAAAATGCATCTAGAAAGAAAGAGTTCTAGAAATTTGCTTGGAATGAAAGCAAATACATTTGTCAAGTGTCGGTACCCATTCATTTTGTGTTTGAAGCTCAGATGACATCAGGCAAGAGGATGGTATGTGTACTTGAAAGACAATGTAAAATAAAAATACCAAATTGTAAATAAAATTGTGAAAGGGCATTTGGTCGAGTTTTATTCTTTGCTCTGAAAAGAGGATGACTGGATTGTTGGTTTCCTATTCTTCAATTCCAAGTGGCCTGACTTGGAGAGAATTGATGAATTTCCTGGCTATGTTGACTCACTCATGAACTCTGGCACGTAGTAGCTAACTCACAGAGCTCTGCTGAAGACACATATTTAGTGCTCACAAAAAGCCATCTCCTGACAACTACTATTTTCTGGATGGTTTTGGATAAGTTACTAATTTTCTGTTTTTTTAAGTGTAAAAATGAAATTATTCTAAGAGTATCTACTATACGTCCTTCTTTGCGATGACTGTGATACTTTTATAATAATCAGGGTTTGAAATATTTCATAAGGAAAAAACTGAATAAATAAAACAATGCTAAAAGTGCAGACTCAGTGGGGACTGACCTTCCGAAACGGAGAACTCCCGCTTCTCAGTCCCCCGAGACTGGCCTGTTAATCAGTATTGTATTCTTGTATCTTACATCTATGATTAAAGTCTGTTTTTTTTAAAACCAGGCAAGCTATCTGTATCATTTTCGGTATTTTAATACCTCAAGCTTGGCCAGCTGATCTTCCCACTTCTGCCCACCCAAGGCGGCAATATGCTAATAAGTACAAACATAAGTATGTACCATGTCATTTTTTTCAAACTTAGAACCTTGAAACCCTAGACACGAAAGAGTTGTGAATCAAAAGTTGGTAATGGCTGGGTCAAAATTACCTAGTTCCTAGATAAAGACTTGATAAATGGTAATGCAGCCAGAATGGGCACTGTTCTCTTCAGTTTAGATAGAATAAAAAACAATTCAATAGGGAATCAGTAGTGTTACTGCTCTTTGAAAAACACCTGCATATATATTTTCCTGTTTAGTTGGATGACTTAGAAGTGTTTTTATAACATTCATTCAGGAGAGACTCTTAACAAGTCAGGAACTCATACACAGGGTCCTCATCAATCCTTCTCTTACTGACTGAATGTTAGGCTCAAAACCTCTCCACCAGAATAAAAGGTAAAATAAATTGCCAGGTTTAAATTTAATACTCAGTTCCTGTGCTAAATAATTATGGCTGCGCTGGAAACTTTGATAGAGTGGAAATGAGTAGCCCAATCTATAATGGGTAATGAATGAAATGAAATTTTATATTGGATTCTTATTGGATTCTTTCAGCGCATTTGGCTTCTCTATGGCTTTGAAATGTAAAAGGCATTAGGAATCCGAACTGGAATAACAAGGCCTTGGCCCACTTCTAAGAATAGATATTAATGTGTGTGTACATGAGCAAGAGGAGGGACACACACACACACACACAGAGACACATGGAAACATTCTGATTTTTGTTGACAAAATATAAGCAAAATATGCAAAATAACACAGAAATACAAAGAGATTTTGTGCATGGGCTTACAAGACAATAGGATGAAAAAGGAATAAATAGCATTTTGAAATACACTGTGTCCTTTGTGCTGAAGCCAGTCACACCCCTCTGCTTAAAACCCTGCGGAGACTCTCCGGCACCAACAGACAGTTTAGTTTCTTTAACAAGCCAGAAGTTTTTGTCTCACGTCTTCTCTTGCATTTGCTCACTCATGTATGCATTTGCTTATTCATATGTTCTGTGAATATGTGCGGGCAATGGTAATGTACCTGCTATGGTACTAGGACCTGAGGCCATAGGAGGGGGCAGATACACAGCCTGTATTAGCACTTGATATACTGGGAGTTTGGGAATAAATAGACTTTAATCAAATTGTGATACAAAAAAAAAGAGAGAGGAAGGAGGAGGGGGAGAGAGACGATGGGAGAGTTTTTGAAAGTGATATACATGGTGCTTTTCACTTGGAGCATTCAGCGTGGCCTAGACTATCCAGGCAGAAGAACAAAAAACAAAGGTGAAACCCTACGGTAATGAGAAGCATGAGACATTTGCAGAAATGCCACAGGAAAAGATGGAGTCTGGAGACAAGAGAAGACTGGAAAGAGCTGAAGGGGGGACGGAGGTAGACGAGGCCAGATTTTTCAGAACATTGACAGCTCAGTTCTGGTATTTATCCTGAGTAGAGTATTGACAAATCATTACAGTGCTTCAGGCAAGAGACGCTTCTGATACGTTTTCTATTCTCAAATGAGGATTCCCAAACAGCTGTGTATCCCACAGGGGAACTCTGACCCACTACGTATTTTGAAAATGAAGTTGTGCTGCAACACAGCCACGTCCACCCATTTTCATTTCTCTGCAGATGTTTTTGACATACAGTACCACAGCTGACTATCTGCAGCACAGACAGCCTGTCCTGCAAAGATGGTGAAAATATTTTACATTGTCTCCCTTATGGAACAATTTTGCTGACTCCCAGTCTGAAATACTACTGTGATTTCTGGGCAGAGAATTAATTTGAGGAGGCAAGCATGGGTATGGAAAGATCAGCTTCAGGAGGGTTATCTTTTGTAGGACAGGCTAAGATGATTGCTTGAATTAAGTGGTTTTGATGATGGGAGATTCAGATTGATTTGAGAAAAATTTAAGAAGTAAACTGAGCAGAAGTTAATGAATTATTAGAAATGGTACATAAATGAGAGGGAAATTTATGGGTAAGTTTTATGTTTCTGTCTTACACTAAAAAATGGAAAGTAGTGTAATTTACTGAAAAGTTTAGAAGAAAGATTATGAATGTGATTTTGAACACGATCTGAAGTGGTCTCTGCAATACTCATGAAGAGATGTTAAAGCGTTCAGTTGGAGTTGGAGCACAGATACGAAGTCTGATTTAGATATAAAAATTTATGGCCACGTAAGAATAGAAGCCATGGGTACGAATTGGATTTCCTGGGGAAACATAATTGCCTAGAAAGAGAAATGCAATACAAGTTTCAGGAACTCCAATGCTTCTGAGCAAGATATGATGAAATATTTCACAAGGGGAACCAGGAGGGAAATACGTTTCAAAACGGAAAGTCTAGGGAAATGAATGTTTTAAGAAGGGGGATGTTCTCAGCAGTGACTGGACCCCGAGATCCACTGGATGTACAGTGGCAGAAACCATTGGGGATCGAAGGCAAATGGGCCAAGGGCAGTGATCAAGGCAGAGGCCAGACTCAAGAAAGAGCAGGAGTAGGAACTGCAGGTAAACAGTTGGTACAGGCAGTTCTCTTCAACTGATGCTGAAAGGCAGCGACGTTACTTGGTGTGACCATCCCGCCCAGGCTCACTTGTAAACTTACACATCCTTTCCCTGCCAAAGTTCTCTGATCCTTTCACCCACATGATCCTTTCACCTACTTGTACTGAGGCACAAACTACATCCTTTTGTCAGTAGCAGGTGCTTATTGTAGTTCTTTGCCACTGATAGTCTCCTCTTATTAAATGATAAAAATATTCTCAGGTACTTTGCCCAGATTTAATTTAGTTCATTTGTTTTGTTGTCTTAGGTTTGTGTGAAAATCATCACATACTTTGAACACTAAGTCTTTATCAGAAGTTGGGTCCATCGGTATTTGACCCCATTCCATAGGTTGTCTCTTTATTCCTTTCATATGTTGGTTTTTAATTAAACTTTTAAGAAATTGCTCTTGTAAGAGAGTACGTATAAGAGTTTAGTTACCTAGCATATAAGTAAGGACACCCTAAGATGGGGTTGGATAAAAGAAAACAGCACGCAGAGTTAAGAGCTAATTCAAATCACTTCGTCAGGCAAGCTTAGAAAAGACACAGGAAAACAACAAAAGTTCTAACAAAAAATAGACAAGGACTCTTTCCTAGCTGACAGCTCTTCACACCTCCATACTGGACTTCAAGGAACATTAGAAATATATAAGAACTCATTGCTTTTGAACTTGTTTTCTTTGAAACCAGAGGAGTAATTGACTTTTTTTAACTTGACAAAGCCTGTAGGTCTCTATTTCACATATAAGAGCTAAACAAAAGAGCACCATGCCACTCTACTTCCGGAATCCCCTGGTGGTGGGTATTCAGCAAGAGCTGTTTTGCTTCTTATTTCTGTTGAATTCTTTCCTCACTACTATCTTTTGCCTACAGTCCTATTCTTTAAGTTAATGAGACAGTGAGCTCAGGTTTATACAAGGGAGCCATTTTGTCACGTCATAAGGAAGTAATTAGTCTGTAAATATTTTTTGTCTTAGCTCAAATGTTGTTAAAGAAAGTATCTTCTTGTTGCTGCTACAATTTAAAAGTTATAAAACTGAGAGAAATTGAAATACTTAAATTTAAAACACTTAAGAATATGCTAGTGGATGGTGATTAACTCTGATTAATTCTACGCAAAATATTGTATGTCCCATTGGAACTCATTATTAGGAACAGAATTACCCCTAAGTATGTTCTAATGAGCTGAAATGTACATTTCCTCCAACTTTGAAAACTAAAATAATGTCTAAACATGTGTTCTCCAAACTTTTCCAGTAAAGGATATGAGAAACCAGTTTAAGATTGCATTTCATGAAAATCTAAGTATGACCATATAAAAGCAGTGTTTCTAGTGAAATCTACAAATTATTAACCAAATATTAGAGTAGATATTACTTTTACCGTTTGTGAAGACAGGTGTTGTACATCAGAGAACAACATCTTGCTTTTTACCTTAGGAAATTCACCACCACTTTCTACCTTAAGAACAGTAACCAGCAATACATCAGCTATCATTTTGGATTTGGGGTAGCACCAAGAGTTTCCAGGCACCTTCTGGAAATGTCACATAGGTTGTTTTTAGGAAAAACATGGATTCATGGGCACAGAAAGCAGCGCCGTAGCTGGCAATGCCATTTATGAGCAAATAAGTGCTTTGCTTATCACCGAAGAATACCTCTCCCTACCATGCTCAACACTCAAGTCATTTCCTTGGACCCCGAGGTCAATTTCAGCCCTGCTCAAAGGAACTCAAAGCTTCTCATTAATCTTATTGAACACTGGCAAGGACTGTATTTTTAGGGAAATGTTTTCTAAAGTGAAGTCATTTGAGGTGTGGTGAATAAGATTAGTTATTAGACTATATTTGAACCTCCAACATAAAATTTTTCAGGCAAAAAAGTCAGAGTTGATTAATTCATTCTACTTTTTTCAGTTTTCTTCAAGAACTACTTCGATTAAGACATAGAAACAGATGCCATCTTGATAAAATCATTCAAATGATTGGATACTAAGCTTCTTCAAGTTCTACTTTAAACAAGTTAATGTGTGTTGTGAAGTTTAGATGGCTTGCATATGATATACATCAAAAGGAATTGAGAAAATCATATTCTACATGTGTTTTTACAGTTGAGCTTTCTATTATTAAATTAAAATCAATATAGAACATCTATTCATAATGATACTAGCTGTTTAGAAGTACTATTTTTAAACAAACATGAGAAGCCTAAATAAATTATCCTTTTTGAAAGAGATTTCACTTTACCAGTAAAGAAGATTTATTAGACATAGTTAAAAATTAGAAATGTAATTTTCAAGCAAGAAAAATTCAGTGCTGAATTTCAAAGTAGGAAGTTAAACACGTTGTGTTATACTCAAAATTTATCGGTAACTTAAGGAGAAAACTGCATAATATAAAATTCAATAGCCTGTTAAATTTTACCAATAGTAAAATTGGAAACATTTACTAATAGTAAGATTTCATAATATATTGTAATCAGTACCTGTTGTTAATATATACATAATTAGGTAATTTTACCAAAAATCATCTATTGAAAACTTAAAATTAGGATGCATTTTAAGAGTTGCTTTATTATCTACAGTATTATGTTATCCAATTGCTTTAAAAATGTTATTTCACATTTCATAACATGTTTAGGAAAAATTTCCAAGCATACTACACTTAAAATAGTTAATTTATAATTATAAAGGCTATAATAGCTATATAACTATTTTCAAAGGCTGTTTAATATATCAATGACAGTTTTTATTGAAATGTTAATTCAAATTGCAATATGAAGATTCAAACTAAGATCTGAGTACATTATATGGATACTTAAATATGGATACTCTTCAAATATAGTTTTCTCATCTAATAATTTAATTAAATTAATACTTAAATATGTTATAAAACATTATAATTTTCAATTCTTAAGGTCATTATTTCTTTCACAGCAGTGCACAACACAATCACCTCTGAGCAGCTGAGCTGTTAAGCAAAACTTGCCTGCTAGTCCACTGGAGCAGCCAGAGAGATGCTTAAGAACAACTTTTGAAGCCTTAGGGTTATGTCAAATCCCACCCCTGCCAGACAAATAGTTGTCTTTTTCCGACTAAAAATCTTTCTCTGAATATTTTAATTCTCGTTTATTAAATTCTCATTATCATATCCATAGTATAGTCATGTAACTGCAAAAGAAGTAGCTGTATGTATTAGTGTGAAAACTTTTCAATAGTTTGAATATGGGGAAATATACTTTAAATCCTGAAGCTATATGTACGAGATGTACAATGCATGCCAAGAAAACTTGTCTAGCAAGTGCAAAGACAAAATATTGAATTTTTCCTGCTTAGCAAACCACTAATAAAGTGTGCGTTCAATCTCGATTTGGCATTTTTTCAGCCTATACTGATATTGTATAGTCTACCTATCATGTTTATTTTAATTAAATTCTTAGATGAGAAAACTACATTTGAAAAAATCTTGATGAATTTAAATAATACTGTAAAAATGAAAATTAGTGGAAATGAAGCAAAATTTGCATGAATGAAGCAGATGGCAGGAATAGTAACAGTATTTGAGAAAAATAATTTTCTGAAACTGAGAGCTCAACTTGGCTATAAATATTCTTATAAAAATGCAATAATTTTTCAGTAACTTTTAAGATTTTATATAATTGTAAATTTACATAGATATTGCAAAGATAGTTTAAGACTTTCTTACAGATTTTTATGTAAATTTCCAAATTGTATTTTACTCATTTTCTATACATTACACACCACAAATTTCATTATATTTACATCCATATGCATTTTCTTTTCTGGATCAAATTAAGAGTAAGTTTGGAGATACCATGCTCCTTAACCCCTGTGTAATTCACTTTGCATTTCCCAGTAACAAGGGCAGTCTCTTCCATAATGATTGTAAGAGAAAATTTGTAAATTGAACATTCATATTATACTACTGTCCATCACATTTCAAATCCCATCAAATATCAAAATAACATCCTTTAAGGCTACTTTTATACCTGACGTAGCACCCAACCCTGAATCACAAGGGTCAATTGTTAGTCTCTTGAAATAACTGAATACGTTTGCCAGTTTTCTTGACCTTGATAGTTTTGAAAAGTATAAGCCATTTGTGTAGGATCCCTTGGCTTAGATTCAGCTGTTATTTTCTTATAATTAGGTGGACACTATGCATTTTTGGAAGGGATCTCCTTCCGAATTTTCTTCTTGGTTTCCTTTGTCAAATGTCCATTCATGCTTTTCCTCATGTTTGTTCGCTGTTGGTCTTCTCATTGCTGTGTTGTTTGAGTCCATTAAATGTTTTCTATTCTGTGTAGAATTCTTGGCACATGTGTTATGAGCATTTTCCTATAACCTATGGCTGACTCTTCCAATCTCACAATGATGTCTTTTGAAAAATATAAAAGACACTGATAAATATAAAAAGATTTTTTAAATTTTCAATAACATCTAATTTATTAGATTATGTCTTAGTCCTGATGGTTATTGTTATTTCTGTTCCACTAGAAAAAATATTTCACTTATCTTCATATATTAATTAAGATAATTTTCTTTAGTGTTATGTATATGATTAATCTTTCTGTGTGTGTGTGTGTGTGTGTGTGTGTGTGTGTGTGATATAAGAGAAGGTCACTTTTTATTCCATAAGGATGTCTATTTGTTCAAGGACCATTTACAGAGAAACATTTTGTCTCCAAGGCATTGTTATGAATTTTTGTCTTAAATCAACTCACAACATGTAAATGAGTATGTTTCTGAACTCTGTCCCTGTGTGATCTCTTGACTGTCACAACTACTTGACTTTTATTATAAAAATTGAGGTCAGATTAGTGAATTCTTTCACTTTTCTTCTTTTTCAAGATTGTTCACCTGTTCTATGTCCATCATACATGAATTACATATTCATTTAGTAAATAATGGGATTCATATCACCTACCTATGCTGTGTTATCATTTATAGTAATGCCTTGGTGTATGGATGTTTCTGCTCATGAACAGAAGCACCTGGCAAAATTTTGGTTCCATTTGTGAAGTCAGCAACAGGTGATGAACACACCTGTGGCCATCTTCCCCAGAATCATGGAAGGAATGAAGTTCATGAGCCACAGAGGTGCCGCTGTATTTTATAACAAGAGCAACAATAATAAACCATAAAATGAAATAACTTTGAATTATATCTAAATATCAGAAAAATGTTGTTCAGTGAGTGGAGAGCTTTGAATCAGCTCTTCTCAATGTCTCAAGTTAATGCACTGAGAGGAATAAATGCTGTTTGCAAAACGGACCACGTGCTCTTCAAACTCCGCTGTGCCTTCGTCTCTACAAAATGAGGACAATCTTTTTTATCTCACATGAATGCTATAAAATTAAGGAAGTTTAATTATTTAAAAATTTAGGTATCAGTGGCTTTCATATAATACATGCTAAGAAATAATTCTAAGTGTGGTGAATTTAGATTTCACTGAAACATATAAGAAAATCAAAATAAACTTGTGTACATTGAGAAATATGGTCAAAAGCAGCCCCACAAAGGTAGTTTGAAACTGGTATTTTACAGCGCTCTTTCTCTTCTGTGTTTCTAATGCACAACTTGATTAAACAAATTGAAAATAGGAGTCTGATGACAAATCTGAAAAGGACAAATCTGAAAAGGACAAATCATTTAGCTTAAGATTCAAAACAGCTAAAGTACAGCTTAAAAGAACAAACTGAATTGTATGATGTACTAATAAAAAGATTTTTATCTTGCTTCCAGAGTCAAAATAAGAATACAGGATAAGGAGATATGATGAAACTGTAATGCGAAAGTTCCGTTATGAATTTTAATTCATAGGGATCTTAATATGAATCAGCATTATTTTATGGTTGCCACAGAAATGATACCATTTTAAATTATATTAAGGAAATTACAGTAGCTTCATTAGACATAATGCCAATTAAATGGTATCTAGACTAGTTTTTTCTACCAATTTTCAGAAATATTACCAAATTGGAGCACTTGCTAATCTTTGGAAAGATGAGGACCTTTTGCAAAATCATGCCATACTTCAAAGCAATGGTGGGTGACTTGATGGCATACATTGTAATAAAAGTTTATGAAGGTTAAAGTTCATCTCTTTCTTTTTTAAAAACATTGATGAGAGTGATCAGTTAGATTTATTTTTTCTAACACAAGAAGATAAATCTCCTAGTGTGCCAAAAGATAGGTATTGCAAATGTTGGAAATTATGTCCAAGTGAGGAATAATTCGTTCCTTCCCCCTTCAGTACTGGGGATTAAATCCAGCTACTCAGGTGCTAGACAGGTGCTTTACCACTGAGCTACAACCCTGTCTCCTTTTAAATTTTTTATTTTAGTTAGAGACAAAATCTTGCTAAAATGCCTAAGCTAGCCTCAAACTCACTGAACCTCTGCCTCCAACTCCCTAGTGTCTGACATTATAGGTATTTGCCCCTGTGGCCAGTTTAGAAGAAACACCTAATTCATATTTTATGATATGATGAGAATTGTTCTATGTTCTTCTTGTGACATATGTTCTTCATGCTTAAGTCATTGCTATGAATATTTTTCCACTCTGGAATTGTTAGTCCTATTCAATGAAGGAGGAAAGTAAGGGCCAGGGATATAGCTCAGAGGCACAAATGCCTGCCAGGCAAGAGCAAGGTCCTGAGTTCGATTCCCAGTACCAAAAAAAGAAAAGAAAGAAATAAAGCAAGTCCAAGAGTGGGTAAGTAACCAGCTCTGGAAGTGTCCTTGACCTCAGAGCTGAGATGGGCACTATCTGCAAAGCCAGGTGCTTTCAATAACAGTGCCAGAGTTTCCAGGTACAAGCAGAATTCCAGAAGTCTGATGTAAAGCTATTCCTGAATTGTGTGTGCCTTGTTTAGACTGAGTCTTTTAGTTAGTCTTCTGTTAAAATAAATTTAGCCAAAATTCATTGCTTCTTTCAGCAGGAAGATGAGAAAGGGAATTGCCCCAAGGAAGCCAGTCAACTCCACAACTGAGCAGAGGTCCTCTGAAGGCTCTGCAGAAATCTCTGGAGCTGCCAGGAAACCACAGTAGATTACAGATTTATGATAATCCGATTCTACTATCTGATAATTGACATTATTTAGCTTCTAATTTGCAAATTCCCATGTTTCCAACAACCATTTCTTTATTTGATACTATTTACCTTAACATAAAGTCAGCTGAAAAATCAGTGGACTTTTCTTAGGAAGGTTTAAGCAGAAGACTGAAAGGTTATGAAACTCCGTGTTTTCAACTATTGAAAACTACTAATCTTAGGCTATGAACAAGATATTTACACTCCTCACAGCTAATGATTAGTTGTTTGACCAATCTTGTATGTCTATGAGTTTTCCTGAGCATACACTTTGAAGTTATCAACATGTAATACAGCAACCATTGTTAATTCCCTGTTACCTTGTCTGTAATTCAATTTTGATTGTACTGTACTTGTGCTACTTTGTGTCTCTTTGTTAATGTTTTCGTTCTTTTACTTTTAAAATTACAAAGAAAAAAGATATTTACCTTCCCCTTTTCTCCTAAGGTCTGGAGGTCTAATCATAAAAAAATCTGATTGAAAGAAATATAAAAAAATTTAAGATGTTATCTAAGTTTTACTGACAGTATCACCCATTACAATTTTAAGTAAGCAGGGCATGGTGGCTCATGGTTGTAATCCCAGCACTCAGGAGGCTGAGGCAGGAGGATCATTGTGAGTTCAAGGCCAGCCTGGGCTACAAAGTGAACTCAAGGCCAGCCTGAACTGCATAGCACAGACCCTGTCTCAAAAAGACATATATATATATATATATATATATATATATATATATATACATAATTTTAATTAATAAACTCCCAAACACCCAGTTAAAAAGTACTGGTCAAAATGCAAATGTAGATAGGTGAATATTGTGGGGTGATACAATTAAAAATAAAATCTTTCAACCTAAAAACCCTTTTTAATAAAAATATTACCAAAAGAAAGCTCTTTTATTACTGAAAAAGCAGTAAATTAGAATGTGACACATATCAGATGCCACCTGCTAAAAGATTTCAGACAAGGAATTTCAATCTTTTTTATTGCTTAGAAGATACAAACCATTTAATGGAATATTTTTTTCTCAAGATAAACCATAATTAGTCTTCTACTAATAGCATGACACCGTCAATTAGTGCAAATAAACCATTTTCAATTTATGTGGTAATTCAACAAGTATTTGTGTTAGTTCAGTAGTTTTAGCCAGGGAAAAGACAAAGTTCTCATATCTTAAGAAGTAGCTTCATAGTTTGAAGCGAGGTACTCACCAAGTCCATGTCTCTCCCTTCCCACAGAAACAGGGACAGTGTACTGTTTCCCTTGATATTTTCACTGAAGAAATACATCTCTCAGGTTCTTGAGAAAGACATTCCTCAGTTGTAAAGTTGACACTAAGCCCATAGCTTTTTTTTTTGAAGGATTTATTCAGATTTCAAAAAAGAGGACAAAATACTTATAATGATCACCTTTCTGAAGTACATGCACTGTGTCTTTATTTTTAGTAAAGAGGGTTAAGACTCTTGTTTGTCCTTACAACAGGAAGAGGTTTGATTTTTCAACATAAATTGTAGTTTTTAATAGCACATCAAATAACTGGAAAATTCTGAAGCAATTGAATGGTAAACTTATATCACAAAGCCAAAAACAGCAGACATGCTTGCATGTGTTAGTAATTCTAGTTTGCTGTACCTGAAAAATGGTAATTCCCTTAATAGAGACAACCTCCATGGTTTACAATCCTTC
Organism: Dinomys branickii; assembly: GCA_004027595.1. Taxonomy (NCBI): domain Eukaryota; kingdom Metazoa; phylum Chordata; class Mammalia; order Rodentia; family Dinomyidae; genus Dinomys; species Dinomys branickii. The sequence goes on along the minus strand of PVLD010002775.1, from coordinate 106,822 downwards.
TTCTTATTAAGTTCTTATTCTACATAGCTGGTGTCACATCTGGTGGTGGCCATGGCACAACCCTTTTTCCTTTGTGCCACTCCTTATTTTCATTGTCACTGAATGGGTTATAACATGTACTCAAGCTTAGCAGACTATGCTGTCCAAAGTTACTGCCATAAAATTAATCTTTTTCAATTTCAGCGGTACTCATACTAATGTGTTTCACTGTTCACAGTGATTAGCTCAGCCAATCATTCAATCAGAATAAATAAATATATAGTTTTGAAAGTTATTCTCCATCTTGTGCACTAGTATACCAGTAAAATTATAAGTATCTATATCCCACCTCAGTGTATTTTTCAGCTTTGGAAAGTTGCCTGGACTTCACAGCACATTAAGAAGGATGAATATTACATGAGAGAAAATTATAGCCAGTTTCAATGTTTTGTAAGATGCAGTGGCATATTTTATGACAATGCTAAGACCATTGTGCTCACTGAAGTAAAGATACATTTATACAACTTTTGATAAATTAAAATGACTTGTATGAGACAGCCAGTATTAAATCAGTGACTCCTCCCTCCCTCCCTCCCTCCCTTCCTTCCTTCCTTCCTTCCTTCCTTCCTTCCTTTTTTTTTCTTTCCCTTTCCTTCTTTTGTTTTTATTGGGAAAAGAAGACATCAACTTAATTCAAATACTGGCTTCAGATCTAGCTCCCATTTCTAACAATTGTTTTTCTAAATAACACTGACTTACTGTAACACAAAAGTACATGATCAGTACAGTCAATTGCCTGGTTTTTTGGTGTATATTTATTTGTTCCCACTTCACTAACTTTTTGTTTATTTACTTGGTGATATTAGATGAAAGTTGTAGGGACTCAGACCCTACATTACAAACCCGTGCTTTTCCTACTACATTACCCTAGGTACTTTCCTGTCTTTGAGACATAATGCCCAACACCCACAACAGAGGAAATTCACTGTTGCTCACGGCCACAGTTCATGGTCAGCGGGCTCCAAAGCACAAAGAGAGAACTTTGGATCATGCAGCGGAGGAACGATGCTCAGTCATAGCAGCCAGAAAGCAGTGCAAGGAGAGAGGACCAAGGGAGGGGATTTACCCTACAGGTCACAGTCTCAGGGGCCCCACTTTTCCAGCCAGACTCCAGTTCTTAACAACAAGTCAGCTTTAGTCATGATGTAGTCACCTTCGCCAAACCCTGCATATGAGTGCATGAACACTTTGGAGAGAAATTCTCTATCTAAACTGTAACATATGCCAGGGGTTTGGAAAACCATCACCCAGAGACCAATCCAGCCTGCTGCTTGTTTTTGTATGATCTACAGATTAACAGTGGATTTTATATTTCAAACACTTTAAATAGTCATAAGTAATATCAATGATACACAAACATTTGAAATTCAGATGTTAGTGTCCACTAATAAAATTTTGTTGAAACTCAACCTGCTGATTTGTTTACATGTTATCTATAACTACTTCCATGCATCAAAGGCAGAGCTGAGCAGAAACTATGTAGCCCACAAAGCATAAAAGATTTCTTATTTGGCCTTTCCAAAGAAACTTTGACATTTTCATTGCATCCATATCATCTGTGAATGCTATACTTTTATAGAATGTTATTAGTTATACACATTTTTGTAAGAACCCAATAAAGAAACCCTAGATTATCAGGACATGATACTTGGCTCAAGAGAGGCTTCTCAACTCACCACAGTGTATTAACTGAGGAGTCTTCATGGAAAGAGGAAGACTTTGCAACTGGAAAGACCTGGAAATGTTGATCCATACTCCATATATTCCACTTATGGGATCTTGACTGATTTATTTAATCTCTCATTTCCCCCTAGATAAACCCAGATAACATTCCTGACTCTACCAAGTTAGTGATGAGACTCGAGGTCTTTGCAATTGGACAGACCTGCATCTCTTCATCTACATCTTGACACATTCTAGTTTTGTTATCTTTAGGAACCTATTTAGCCTCCTATTTTTCTCATACATAGATTAAAATATTATCAACTATGCAAAGTTCGTGTTAAGAAATAAATAACATCAGGTGCAATATATGCATGACAGTGTAGTTTCTGCTCCTTTTAGCATGTGTAATAGACAGTGAAGTCTGAGCCAGGATAGATAAGCCTGTTTGCCTTTGGAATGTTTCTTCCAATGAATTTGATAGTTAAATCCATATCTATGAGGAGTTGTAAAACTCCTCTGTCTTGTTCACTGTTTAGACAGTAAATCATACTGTCACTATTATAGGCTAAATGTGTCCTTCCAAAACAATAAGATGAAACTCTAATTTCTAGTAGTATTTCAGAATGTGACTTTCTTTGGAAATAAGATCACTGTTAAAGAAATTGCTTGAGATGAAGTTGTCATGGAATAAGGTGGCCCCTAGTCCAATGTGACTAGTTGTGTGTGTGTGCATGTGTGTGTGTGTGTGTGTGTGTAGTGTTTTATAAGAAAATGTCATGTGAAGACAGAAGTGTGAAAAGAATGTCAGTGACCATAAAGCTAGAGACTGGAGTTATGTTTTTGCGATCCAAGGCATGTCAGAGATTGTTAGCAAATTGTCACTGGAAACTAAGAAGAATCAAGAAAGACTCCCTCTACAGCAAAAAATATTAGGAATTATTTTTATTTCCAATCTGAAAGGAGAAATTTTCAAGTTATATAATTTACTGTTATGTTTGTGATAGGTTTCTTTCCCATATTTTTACTGCTGATGTTTTCAAATACATACACATCTAAGCAGAATATAATAATAAAACATGTTGGCATCACCAAGTTTGAAAATTTAACAACATTCTGCCTTTCCCATTCTATCTGTTCATGTATCTATTTCCCAATTCCTTGCTTACCTATTATTTGTTTACAATTGTTGTTTTTTTGGTAAAGTTTATATGCACTGAAATGCTAAAATATTAGCTGTACAGTGCTGAGAAAGGAATGCACCAGGTTCTTTCCTGATTTCCCTCTCTTCCCTTCCAGTAGATCTGTCCACTCCCTCTCATGTGTTAGAGCTCCAATGCGCTGTCTGTCTTTACATGAAATTTTTGGTTTTTAGAATATTCTTGGACTTCACACACATTGAATTATATATGTTTACATTTAAGTATATATATTTGCCTTTATCTTCCTTTTCTCAGCAAATTAGTAAGTTGCTGCTTTTATAGTTGTGTGGTATTCCACTGTGTGATCTTGATATAAATTTTATTTTTAAATTTTTTTTATATTTCTATTGTACTGAGGATTGATCTCAGAGACTCCCCTGTGTTAGCTAAGCACTATAGCACTGAGCTATATCCCCAGGCAAAACTTAACATAATTTTTTGATCCATTCTCCTGTAGGTAGAAGTTGGGTTTTTATTTGCTTGGAAGTTACTGTCCATAGAGCTGCAAGGGTAATCTTTTACAAGTATTTGTGGAAATACATTTTTACTTTTCTGGGACAAATATTATAACAATCTTGATGGTTTGTCTGACTAGTTTGAGCAACACCTAGATTAGCGTGGCACACTGCAGGTACATCTGAGTGGCTCTTGCAGGCATGATGCTGGGAATTCTTCTGGTCCTGGCTTTTCCTCTCCAGCATTTCCCCTGCTGTCTCATTTCTGGAAGCCATGAGCTGAGCAGCGCTCCTCTGGACTGAAACCTCTGGAACTGTCAATCAAATCCTTCTTCCCCTAAGTCGTGGTATCAAGTAGTTCATGGTGAGACAATGATTACTATGTATATTTAATTTTATAAGACATTACACAGATTTATATGGAGAACTCAACTGGCTATAATTTTTTATACCTCTACCAGTAATATACATGAACTCGAGCCAGGCGTGGTGGCTCACACCTCTAATCCCAGCACTCAGAAAGCTGAGGCAGGAGGATCATTGCAAGTTCGAGACCAGCCTGGGCTACAAAGTGAGCTCAAGGCCAGCCCGAACTGCATAACATGACGCTGTCTCAAAAAGACAAAAAAAAAAAAAAAAAAATCTATTACATGAACTTTACTATTGCTAATCTTTTAAATTTATAGTCATTTTGGTGGGCATGTAGTAATATACCATTGTGGTTTTAATGTACATTTCCCTAATGAATAATATTTAACTGTTTTGTGCACATTGGCCATTCCTACGTCCTATTCCTTTTTAAAAATGTTTATTTAGGTCTATTGCCAATATTTCTTTAGATTACCTTTTTCAGTTTTTATTTGGTATGTTTGTGGTACACAATGACTGCGTTCATGGTGGGGAGTTGGTATGAGTTTATAACACACTTCACTTCTTTCTTCATCCCTTTCTGCTCTCTTCCCCTATCTGTTGGTACCCTTCCCACCGACAAAAGACTTATCTCCTGTCTCCTATCATCCATCTTTTATTTTGTTATTTTTTTATTTACACTTTAGGTCTCTCTATACTATAGGTATTTTGAATTCAAATTCATTGTTAGACGTATGGTTTGAGAAAATTCTTAATATGGTTAAATACTGAATTGGTCAATAGTACACTTTGATGCGCAGATGTTTAAGATCTCATGAAATCTAATTTATCATATTAAAATTTTATGTTAAGTACTTCTTGTATCTTACATAAGCAATATGTGCATACAACAAAGTCAGGGAAATATTCTTCACTATATTTTAGAAATTTTATAATTAGGTGTCCAATGAATCTGAACTTGATTTTTATGTCTAGTGGGATCAAGATTTTTTTCCCCATAAATATTTAATTTTATAATATCTATGGTGAAAATATTCTTTCTCTACTTAATGATTTTTGCATATGTGTGGAAAAATAAATTAAACTTTAAAGTCCAAGTCTATGTGTGGATTCTCCATTTTATTTAATTCACCTATTATCTATGCTTAAGCCAAGTCTACATATAAAATATTTGAAAATTCTCCAGTGTAAAATTCTCCAGAACTCTTTTCCAAGGTACCTGTGGTTCTATTAGCAAACAAAGATTTTCTTACAAAACGTTTAATTCAGCTCATTGCTCCCTGGTAATGTAAACTTCAAATAAAATACTACCATTGGAACTATGTTCAAATTAGTTTTCTTTTGAGACAATTGATATGTCTCAACTGATATGTTGGGTTTTCTAAAGCACACATGATATGTATTTATGCTAATTTATATTAAAAATTGTTATTTAAGCAATGTCTATTCTTTAGTTTTCAGTGTAAAGACTTTGCACATTTGAATTTAATCCATTTTAAAATTTACTTTAAGTATGTTATATTTTTAACATATATTTTTATGCTTTATGTTTGCATTATAAATGGAAAATTTAACATTTAAAATTTAATTTCCCATTTAAAAGGAGGAATGGGAAAAGAAAGATGAAACACAATATATCATGTACAGATACAAATTCCCTACAATGAATGTGGTCTTTCTGTATACCAAATTGTACCAAGAAACTTAAAATAAAATAAAATTTAATTTTGTAGTTGTCAGCCACTAGTATGGAAAAATATAACTAATATATATTATCTTTATACTCTCAGACCTTCTAAACTGACTCACTAGTTTTAATTATTTTTTACTGATTCCTTAAGATGTCCAAAAATGTCATTTGTGATTTCTTCCCTTGCAAAGTGTATATTTTTGTTTATTTTTATTATCATACTTCAATAGCAAGAGTTTCCAATACACTGCAAAATAAGAAGTGAGAAGACAAATCTTTGCCTCCTTCTTTATTTTAAGAAAAGAAAATCAACTTGTAATTATTAAAGTATAATGTTTGGAGTGTTCAAGTCAAGGCTTTTCATAGAAGACTTGTAACAGATTGATGACTTTTATCATTAATGAGTATTCATTGAAAATTGACTTTTGGTCTACATTTAAATAATCAATAGAATTTCTCCCTCAATTTAGTCACTTTATGCAATCATTTATAAAATATTCATATCTATGTATAAATATTTGTATATAGATAATTTGATCTTGATATTTTGTTTCAGATTTGTTTCTATGCTATGAAGGATAATGGTCTAAAATTTTCTCTTTCTCCACAATCTGTTTTCTTAACAGAGGTGAGAATTATATGGGTGACAAGTATTTCTTATTCCAGGATTTAAAAGTGTCTTGGTAAAATTGGCATTCTTTAGACTTTAACTAACTGGTATAATTTGCAATTGAAACTATTTGAGTCTTAGTTTTTGACAACCAGTTTCATTGATAAATATGGGAGTTCTGCTTTATTACTGTTATATGGGAGTGGAAATCCAGGTTCCTCCTTAGGCCCCACTAATATTCCCATGGCTAAGAGGTGTAGGAATGTCGAAGTTCTTCTCTTCACCTGGTGTCTACTGAAAGCAGGAAGCATTCTGGGTGGTGGTGAATGTCCTCAAAACTTACTGGGACACTTCGGACATCACCCAGTGAGAAGCGGAAAGGAAACCCTTTCATTGCGCGATGGCAGGGGAGATGCAGAATCTCGGCAGTGTGTCAGAAACACTGGCCCGGTCTGGCATTTGATGGCCCAGGAGAAGGTGAAAATCCGACTGCCCCAGATCTGGTGTCCTGAGTAACAGCACCGCAGTAGGAAGCCGGATTCTTCAGTCATCTTTGCGGCCACAAATGCGGTGGGTGATCCTTAGCCTTTTCTGTGGTGTTCTGTCTGAGGAGACGTCACTGACCACACATTGTTTTGTTTCGTTAGGGTCTTTCATCCCTGATCATATAGTTACAGACAATCACTATGTGTTTGCGTTGTCAATACCTGTCTGTATTTCCAACTTGCCAGCTTCTTCAGCTCCAAGGAGAGAATATACAAGGTGGAAAGAACAGCTAAGGGTCCTTCCATAATCGGTTTAGGAAAACGTTGCACTTTGAATGTCTCCGAGGACAATATCTTTTTTAAATGTTGGATTTCCCCATTCACTAAACAGACACACTAGGTTAAACTAAATAAAATTGTAATATTTTACTTTCTTTCCCTCTAGTACTGGGAGTTGAACCCAGGGCCTTGAATATGGTAGGCAGGCACTCTCCCACTGAGCCAGCCCTCCAGCTCAAAATCTTACACCCTGGATCTATGAAAAGCATCAGTTTCATTATTTTATTTGTAAAGTTAGTTCCTTCAAAGAAAAAAACAGTACATTAGTTAGGGAATTTTATGCTTAGTTCTTAACAGTCTATTTTTCTCTTGTCACATGGCATTTTTTTTATATTTTAAAAGTATAAAAACAAAAAGACTAACAAACAGACACAAAGTAGTATAAGAATAGTACAATCGAATCTGAGTTACAGATAAGGTGACAGGGAGTCAACAACGGTTGTTACATTACATATCGATAACTTCTAAGTGTATATTCAGGAAAACAGATACAGACATGCAAAATTGATCAGACAATTAATCATCAACTATTCCTTACAATAAAGTGACCTAAGTCAGTAGTACAACTTCTTTTTAAAGTGTGAAAGCAAAAAGAACTACATCATCAACAACAGAAAAAGAAAGAAAAAAAATGAAAAGCATTAACAAAGAGACACAAAGTAGGTCAATAACTGTATAATGAGAATTGACCGAAATAGTGTTGTCTTAACATCTCAACATTTACTCATCATAACAAGTTTTACAGGTTTCCAAATGTGTAAATTCTTATACACATAATAGTGGGAGAATGGGTGGTCATAATTATGCTGCAGTTAAAAGAAAAGGAAGCAGAAATGTTTGCCCAGTAAGAGACCCTCCAGCTAGCACCATTAAGTGACTTCTCTAACAAATAAAAAGATTTGACTGGGCCTCGTGGTGCATCCTGTAATTCCAGCACTCAGGAGGCTGAGGCAAGAGGATTGAGACCAGCCTGGGCTACAAAGTGAGCTCAAGGCCAGCATGAGCTGCGCAGAGAGTCCCTGTCTCAAAAAGAAAAAAATTCTATATATAAATGTGTTAACATTCAAACGGTCAACAGTCCCTATTTAGAGTACAAATAAGGTGACTTGGCTGAAAAATTGTCCAGGCTAATGCATTTCAGGAACTGGCTTGAGTATGCTGCCTCCACGGTGAGATGACGCCAGTTTGCTAATTTCAGATCCAACTTCTAAACAGCTGCTGCATCTCAGCTGATGCCAAACAATGTGAACTTGCCAGTGTTTGCATACTTTCATCCAGGGGACCCTCCAGTTACTAAGACTCCTCATCTGGAACATGTCTGGAAAATGTCCAAAAGAGGGAAGGTTCTGAGAGATTAGTGTCTCTAGTAAGTTTTCACGCTGAATGACCACTCATTCGTCATGACTTTCATCCTAGGTGATTTTCACACCTCTCTGTTTCTCCAACTGAAAATCAAAAGTAAAGCTTGACATAAAGAAAGACTGTTCTGATGCAAACCTAACCTATTCCAACAGCTATTGTCATTCCCTCCTGGTCTTGTTTAGTTCCTTGATAAACTACAAGGCCTACTTCTATATTCTTATCGCGTGTCTGGGATAAAAATCACTTGAGATCTGTTTATAGCCATGTCTTTATTTTTCTAATAGTTTCCCCTCATCTTGCAAAGCTGGATCCTTTGGTGAGTAGGGCGGCACCCTATTGAGAGTGGCTGAAAATATTTTGTCATACTCCTTTGAAGCCTCTATTTCACAACATACATTCCCATTTGATGGAAAGGGTTTGCTTTAACTTGTTCAATGGAAGCTTATGGGATCTCGCTCAGGATGGGAGTTTATCAGTATCCTGTCAGTACATGATGGCATGTTCAGCCTTATTGTGCTTGCATTGTATATTTTGAATATGCTACCTTGTATGTATATTTTTAATATGCATATTATTTTTTTGATTGGGTAAAAAGTTGTCCTTTTCTTTTTTATCTTCCTAGAGAAAAACAACAACAACAAAATTTGCTGACAACATGGTATTATTAAACATAGAAATGGTTTCAGTGAAAGCTGCTCTGCTGTGTAATTATTGGCAGAATAATTTTAAACCCAAATGATCATTTCTGGCAGCTATTGTCTGACATTCAAGTTGTACATATAGAGCATTAATATAATGATTTAGATACTTAAAGATACACTCTGCTATCTGCTCTTTGTGGACTACTTAATTACTTGAAGTTTTATAACCTTTAGGTACTATCTTAAAAATTTCTAATGTTTATGATTGATGTTGAAAATACTTTTGACATTTCAAGGTTAAAATGTTTGTGTAAAACTGGATAACCCCAAACATTGGAGTTTTGATCACCACTTAACCCATTATTTGAGCAGCTACAAAATTATGTTTGGAGAAAACATTGGATCTACCTTTAGTCACAGGTCTGTCTTATTTGTAACTATGTGCCCTTTCTTCAGGCATAAGTCCTGATTAAACACCTCTCAATATTCAATACAGACTTGAATCAACAGTTTTCCAGAGAAAATGCATGTGACCTCAATTGCTAGCTTTGATAATTTGCAATTAAGTTTCATAGAAAATTGCCTAAAGGAAAAACAACCCATTAGTTCTAGCATTTAAAATTTTATACTTTGACTAAATTATGCTGTCAACAAAGTTGTGATCTATACAGTTTAGGTTGTTTATACAATTTTTAAATAGAATTTTGATTTGTTGTTGCTTCAATTTTCACTGAAGCCTATCATGTGTAATCCAAGTGTCACCAGTTCCTGCTTTATTACAAACACAATGATTACTGTAAATTAACAGAAATTTCTAAGTTGCTAGAGAGTCTCATACTCTTGCCCAGCACGACAGCAAGATCTCCAGGCTTTTGTAAGTATCACAACTTGTTTCTTCTCCTTACAAGGTATGTTTGAGTTCCAGGAAAGTATCTTATCCATGTGCTCCTGTGCACAGAAATGTCACTTACAAGAATCAGCCTTGAGGATGTCTTATTCTCTTTCTGTTTGGTCCACCAACCACATTATTACTATTATCATTTGCTTCTGATTTTTGCTACTAGATCATCTGTCTCACCCTTCTCTTATTCCATATGTAGGTGCTCTTGGCTCTTAGGATGACAAAGCTGATGGGCATTCTGTAATGGCACTTGAGAAAATGAGCCTTCTTTCTCATGTCTTGTGTTACACAAGAAGAATTTCAACATAGTGTTGCTTGAACAACTACGGATTATACAAAAACATTTTAGTTGTACTTACAGACTTTTATACTCTTAAGACCTAAATGTGTTGATGTGATTCTGTCACTTTGACAATGATTAGCCTTGGTTGGCCAATTTCAGAATCATGTCTGACTTTTGCAGTAGTTTCTTATAGATCCAATGCAAACACTGTTCTTTCTTCCCTGTTGAGCACTACATTTGTGACTGTGAAGCTTCTATCGAGTGTGATATGCAATGCAGAGATGGAGAGAAGTGAATTTTCTCTTTCTGAGTACTTTGAAGCCTGGAACTACTAATACTTCTTCCGAGAGCTGAAGGAAGTCATATATGAGTACAGCTCATTTCTATGGTGCAAACCAGCCCACCAGACCTTCAACACCAACTCAGGAACATGCCACAGAAATGCAAATCAAAACAACAATGAGATTGCATCATGTTGCAGGAAGAGTGGCTATCATAAAGAAATCAAGTAATAACAAACACTGGTGAGACTTTGGGGGATAACGAGGCCCTTCACGTTGTTGATGGAAATGTAAACTAATACAACCACTGTGGAAATCAGGGTGGTGATTCCTCAAAAAACTGAAAATGGAGATTCTATTTGACCCAGCTCTTCCCCTCCTAAGTGTTTTCCTCACAGAGTTAAAACCATAATTTTACAATGATACCTATGTTTATAGCAGCACAATCAATAATGGCAAAATCTTGGGAGTGGCCTAGATGCCCATCTGTAGATGAACGGATGAAGAAAATGAGGCCCAGTGGTACCTCAGCTCAAGAACTTAATTTATTTTATGAAATGAGGAAGACGACAACATTTGTGTTTGTCACCCAGTGTGGTTTGTGAATGGAAGCAAAATTTGTTGACTGCGCTTGTTTGAGAACCGAATTGTTTTTGAACAGAAGCGTTTGTGCACTAAGGTACCACTGTGTTTACATGCACTGGAATACTACTATGCTATCAAGAAAGATAAATTTGAGTAATTTGTAGGAAAATGGATGCACCTTGAATTCCTAATGTTAGGTGAAGTAAATGACACACACAAACTTAAATATTATGCGGTTTCTCTTATATGAGAAAACCAAAGTATGAAAAGCAAACAAAGTGAAAGAAGACAGAGAGGTAGACATATTCCAAAGTGATAGAGAGGGGTAGGAAGGGGACCCATAGTTATGATGCATCATGTGTACGCACCTACTACCCACAAGAAAGCATCCATTCTAATCCCAGTCAGGCTCTAATATAAAAATAAGGTAAAGAAAAATGTGACAGTAGCTGTAATAGCCTTTACATTGTCTCTTCTGCTCTTCCCGGCTGCTGCTCCAGCACCAGGACAAATCCCTCCCTAACTCATGAAAACAAAAGCGTTCAGGCAGAGCATCACAGGCAAATCAAAGCCAGCAGGGTCACAGGCCTACAAGCTCCAGGAACAGTAATTCATTCCAGGCTGAGCCAGAAGACAGGTACCCGCAGCACATGTGAGTTACGTCAGTGACGAACTGAGAAAAGCAGCCTCCCGTGCCTGCAGCCCCGCTCTCCCTGCCTCTCTGCTCGTCATTGCCTCGCCTTACTGACCCCCCTTTGTTACAATCCGATGCTTCCTGGTGGGACCCAGTGCTTTAATTTTCTCTTTCGGGCTTAACATGTCTCCAGCAGATCACACTAAGTCTTTGAATTCTGTGGAAGAGCCTTTATCTTGAACTTGCCCTTCGTGGCCGCAGCGAGCATTGCTGTGCCTGTCTAGGCTGGTGACACCGTGGCAGACACGTTGTGGGTGCCTGATGAATATCTGCTGGTGATCCTGAATTCACTACCAATAATAAGTTATTCCTTTCCTTACGAAAAGACACTGCTCCGCAGCTGTTTCTCATTCATTTCTGTCACACTAAATCACTGAGCCACGTTCCTCAAGGCTTTCGCTCAGCTACAACCTGACTGTACATTAGGTACTTCTGGAGAGTGTGTGGGGGGAGGGGGAGAGGAGAAAGCGTTGTGTTGCTAATGCTGTAGGACAATGGATGGAGCTTTGTCCATATAAACCCAAGTTTGGTACCACGTTCAGTGGGCAGAAAAGCCTGAGCCAGCATTGCACAGAGACAAAGAGTGCCCTCGATCTAAGTGCAAAAAGCAGCCTACTTAAATGTATAAAATACTAATTAAGTATATTCTAGTTACAATCAGATGGGTAGGTGGTAATCACCTTCATTTCTAGGTGACATTTCTGTGTACAACTCCTTATAAGAATTAGCAATTATTTTCAAATTATCAAGATTTATTCTTTCTTTTCATCTCTCTTTTCATGGTACTGGGTATTGAATCCAGGGATATTTCACTGCTGAGCTACGTCCCCAGACCATTTTGATTTTATTTTGAGCAAGACTTTCTATGTGGGGCCCGCATGGGACTCAGACTTTCTGTACACCTGCCTCAGCGTCCCTCAGAACATGCACAATTTACTTTTCAAAGAACTCTCCTTATATTTTGAGCAATTATAGGCATAAGTCAGCATCAGAGTAGTTCTGGATGGTATCTACAGCCTCTTTCAGATGTTAAAAATTGTGTTAATGCTACACTGATTGTGTTAATGCTACACTATTAAAAAGCTTATGCTCACAGGACAGGGGCAGCAACCTCCATTATTTAAGCTTAGACATTGCACATCCCTTGGTAATAATGCTCCCCACAAAGTCTGAAATGGAACCATAACGTTTAAGACTCTCATACAATTCCATTGTGTTCTCCATTTCTCCTTAACTGTAAACTCCTCAAAGAAAACAGCCTTGATCCCGCCCTCTGTTCTGCTCACTCTGACATCCCCAATTGTACTGTATATTCAGTAGCTTTCAAGTAAACACTGATGACTGCACCCTTCTTGAAATGAAATACTTTCCCAGCTCAGATATTTTTCTGCTAATTTCTCAAACTGTACAAACCATTAGGTCTTAACTGGAAGGTAAGAATAGACTTTAGGGACATGCATGTTCTTCTATGGGGAAAGACCGACATTTCTACTTGCATAAACCTCTATTGAAATTCAGCATTTGCTTCAATTTTGAATAGAGGCAGCAGCACCGAGCAGTACTAGCGGGTTTGTAATAGAAACAGAGAAAGTGTACATCACATTACACTCCATTTCTGAGCTTTAAATTTCCTTTACACTCATAATGACTTGAAATAACATGAGAAACTAAATCAAGTCCCAGATCACAATGCCACTGTAGTTATAATTGCCTGCTTGTGGACACCCCTGCCCGGGGGTATTTCAGACACCGAGTGGTAAAGTTGCATGTGCCTCCAGCAGGGATCCAGACAATCAATTATATTAGTTTCCAGCATTTCTTATTTACAATCATTTATTGGTTAATATGTGGAATGAGCTTAATCAGTGACCACTCCACATGCTAATGTTCTTACTTTGGCCAAGCATCTCAGTCCATGTGGTAAAATCTTTTAAATATTAAGTTTAACTTTTATCTTGTTTGTTAATACATTATAAGGAAGTAAACACTATGTGATAAAACTTTTAAACACTTTTAAACCTTTTACTGTAATACAAAGCTTTCAGTGAATATTTGTCCTGGGAACTACAAAATAATAGATATAAAAAGCATGTCCAGATGTCTTGTGTCAGAGGTCACTCAAAAATTACTCACTAAGTAATTTTTTTATATTTTTCTTTGTATCCCATAACTGACTACTCCACACTGGGGTAACACTTGTAGTCACATGTTAATATGATGCTAAGGAATTGCATAGAGACTACCTTACAAGGCTGCTCTGAGATTGTCAACTTTCAGAAGAAAGAAAGGTCCTCTCAAAAAGTAAATAAAGTACTAGATGGTGAAAATAAACCTGGCAGTTGAAATAAATATTTGGCTTATAGGCAAAAACTCATTTTCTCAAAAACTGAGACCATTGATAACTAATTTACATTTAAGATATAAGAGCTGTTTTATAATAATTTTTTATGGAATAAACATGTAGAAATGTTGTTATTCAGGAATTCATTACCAAGATCTCTATACCGCAATAATATGTAGAATTTTCTCATGAGAATAATTGACTCAAGCTAAGTTTGTGGATTAAAATGCATTCAATACTCAAAGAAACAAAGTCACTTAGTAAAAGTGTATTGTGCAATCAGTGGAAACAGCAACGTGCTTTATGAGACCACTTCTATTTTCTGTCAAGCTGGATAGAAGAATCTCCTAGGAGTGGAAGACAAGAATTTACTAGTTGTGGACGTGATGGTTCTGTAGAGTTTCTGCACTGACAGCAAACTTTGCCATAAGCAGACAGATGATTTATCTGAGGCTTTAACATTCACCCTAATAGAACACTGTAATTATGCAGGTTTTCTGTGATAAAATTGCTTCCATGAACCATTTTCTATAATGCTACATTCCCACAGTTTTTTTTAGCAGGTGAGACTTCAGCTGCACACTTAATGTAAAGTGTGGGGACAGTGTCTAAAAAGTCTTTTAAACTAAAGAAAAAGCAAATAGAACCTATAACAAAAAAATTAACTCTGAACTTAGCTTCTGCTTTATCAACTACCAATAACAATTGGACTACTTAGACAGATAGATACTGGGGAAATCTTCAAACAGATAAGAAGTTTGGGGACTGGGGATACAGCAAAGTGGCACAAACATGTGCCAGGCAAACACAAGGTCCTGAATTCAATTCCCAGTGCCAAAAAAAGAAGTTTTGTTTCACCATATCTTGTGTTTAATTTCCCTTAATATATCACTATCACTTGAGTGACATCAATATGGTTTATTTAGTTTAACTTCACATGTAAAGGAATGCACACTTCGAAATCATAAATGCATGTGGAACTGACCTAGAGTTTAAATTTAATGCTCATGTTTTAGGGTGTGCTTTTTTTTTTAGATAAGGTCCTTGGCATTAGCAAACCATGGCATAGTATTATTTTAAAGATAGAGCTCATAGAATTGTTGAAGAAGCTGTGTGTAAGATGTTAAAGAAATTATGGAGCTCACCATGGCTTAACCTTTTGGCTCTGAGGAAATTGGTTGCTCAATAAATGAGATTTAGGAACGAAGCATTTAGTGGTAGAATTAACAATCCAGTCTTAAATTTTGAAATTCAGATGCCTACACATCCAAAGAGAGATGATAAGAAGGAGAAACTGGTTACAAGTCTAGAAGGGGTTAGAGACTGAAAATGTACATTGAAAGTCGGTAGTACAAAGAACTTGAACCCAGTTGATGAATAAGATACTTAAGGTTTAGAATGGATCCTCAGACAAAAGAAAAAAATTATGCCTCAGCTAGAGACTGCTCTACAATTCAAGGACCGGGAAGGTTGGAGGATGACAGAAAAAGACACTGGGGAAGATTAACCTTTGAGTTAGGTTTAAAAAAGTCCACAACATGCTATATGAAGAAATGTTTAAAGGAAGTTGGGATTATTTGATTCAAGTGTTGCAGGTAGATCATGTGAGGTGGAAACAAGACTGACCCTTTGGGTTTGTTAACTAAATCTTCAATGACCTTGATGAAAATGAATCCAGCAGAACACTGGGAGAGAAAACCTAATTCAAAAGGTCTGATCCTCATTAGAAAGTAGGGACTGGAGACAGTGAATAGAGTTCTTTGTCTAGAAGTTCTACATTAAGAACAGAACAAAGAGAATATCACAGGAATCAAATGAGGGGACAAAGTATGCACTCGTAGTTTTTTGAAATGAAATATTGCTATAGGTTAGACATAGCTTGTCCCCCCAAAGCCTCATCTGCTTGGAACCTGATTTGGTTAGTCATTCTCGCTGTTAGGTGGTAGGGACTGGCTGCAAATGGCGCACGCAGTGGGGAGTGACCTGGAGCAATGTAGTCTTATCTCTGCTTCCACTTTCTCTGGCTACTTCCTGCCTGCCCTGGATTGATTATAGTTTCCTCTGTTACACTTTCTTGCTATTCTTTTGGAAAAGGGATCTATAGGGGATACATGGGAATTGGACCAAAGCAAGATCCAGTGCAGCATGCCCAAGATTAAAACACATAACTCCATATACAGCTCCTGCAGGCACGTGTGGCAGGACTTGGGCTCCAGAGAGTTTGGGTGACCCCATCACTACAGCATTGTTGGGTGCAGCCTACACAGCCTTACTCTCTGGGTGGCTCTGATCACTGCATGTGGCTTTCCCCAGCAAATTCTGAAACACAGTGAGTTGGATATGAAGTAGTTTCCTCAAAAAGTGGCTGTACAAATGGACTATGAAAATGTAGTGAAAATATTGGGTAGCATTAATGTCTTGGTTACTTTTCTCTCATTGCTGAGATAAAATACCTGATGCCCAGAATTAAGAGAAGTAAGGTTTGTTTAGTTCACAGTTGGTGGAAGTTTCAGTCCATACTTGGATGGCTCCAAGGCAGAGTGGCACATGGCAGATGGCAACAGTTTGTGGCGGTGGAACACAGCAAAATCAACAAGAGCAAAAAGAGAGTAGCAGCAGCAGAGGAAGCCTCTCTCCCTCCCTTATATTGTATGCAGGGTACCGACCCCCAGGGCAGTGTAGCGCTCACACCCATAATCCCAGTATTGTGCTATGAATCAATGATAAACTCTAAAAGCCTGCCCCATGACTGCATGAGGTTTTGAGGGGCATATCCAGACACAAACCATAACAATTAGGATTTCATTTAAATTTATCAGTCAACTTAAATAGGGAGCTGGGAAGAGGAAGGAGTTATAAAAAGAATATAGATGTATCATGCACATGTAGCAAGTACCCACAATGAGGGTATTCATAGGTGCCACAATCATGTACTGATTAAAAAAAAGTCAAAGACAAAATAGTTAAAGTAAGAACAACAACAAGAAAAGAAAACAGAAGTGAGATCAGTCAGCAATATCCTGTTAATTTGATGTACATCTAGAGTTCAGCAGAAAATTTAATTTAATCAGCTTTGGAGTTTTCCCAAGAAGAAGAAAGAAAAAAGACAAAAACTTATGTGTGCGTGCAAGAGTGTGTGTAACAGTTAATCATGGTATCTGATTATTCATAAGAAAAGAGCAGAATATAACAGCAATGTAGTGGAAATTGAATGTGATCCATACATTGGAGTTCTGAGTAGCAGGAATTGGGGTGCTGGAAAAGTAAGACATAAACATGGAGTGATTGGTCTGAGAAGGCTATTTGCAAATAAGATGTTGAGATGTATTAGAATTGTTACATACAAGAAGTCCTGAAATATTTTAGAAGATATGGCTAAGATGAATAGAATGGGGATATCACTAACAGTGAGCATATCAAGGGACAAACAAGTCGGACTCTCAAATTTATGATAAACATGGTATACTCAGAATTAAATTGACCAGGGTTGGGGATGAGAATAGCATTAAAGAGAAAGAACTTTTCCAGGCATGGTAGCACATGCCTGTAATCTCAGCATTCAGGAGGCTGAGGCAGGAAGATTGTTGTGAGTTCGAGACCATCCTGGACTACAAAGTGAGCTCAAGGCAACCTGAACTGCATAGGGAAAATTTGTCTCAAAAAGACAAAAAAAAAAAAAAAAAAGAAAAGAAAAGAATTAAAAACCAGTCTTGTCATCAATAAATAAAAGGAAGTAGCTATCTGGAGTGAAGATGACTGGGACAAAGAGGGATGATCACATGGGAAACAAAGGTAAGCTTTCTATGGAGGATGAAATAACAAGGTCTTGAAGAAGCAACAAGGAAGGGTAATCTATGATGTCTCTAGGAATCTGTATGATGCCTGTTGATAAATCTTCCAATTAGAGAATAATAGAAACCCATTTGTAGATTGTGCGGGTCCACATGGAAAAGAGGTCTCGGGAAATGACATGTTTGTAAGACATGCTGTCCTTGCAACAGGTGAAGTAATCGGAAGTGGAGGGCTTGATGCATACTCTCTTAAGAGAGAATTTTTACAGCTTCCTTCTTGGGGTTTGGCAGTTTATTGTGCAGACCTTCCCAGCCTCACAGAGAGAGACTGTTGAGAGTGTGAAGGCACACTTTCTAGGAGTACAAAACTTCAAAGATTATACAACATTCATGGTACCAAAGTTAAGGTTATAGCATTTATGTCTCAATCTCATTAGATTTCACAGGGGTTCACAGTGATATTTCAGTGCATTTTAAAAAAACACCAAGATCTCCTATTGAGTCATTAGAGCAAAGGTTTCTCTTTACGGGCAATGGCACACTTCTGTGGAGAGGACACTTAGCAATGTTCTATTCACAGAATTCATGTTTTCCATGACCGTGCTCAGAGGAGCAGGAAGTGGGCAACCCAGGAGAGCAGTGCAAAGGCAACAAAGGGTTTATTATTTCAGAAAACAAATGATTTGTACGCACACAAATCAGTTTTTGCAAAAATTTGAAGCATAAAACCAAAACAAACTCATTTCAGAACCTAATAAGTGGTTTTAAAATGTTCCTAAGAATAATTTCTGACAGCTCTTTACACAGTCCACCTCTCTTTGAACTGAAAGACAAACTACAAATCTAAAAACATGTCCAGTGTTCTGAAC
Source organism: Dinomys branickii (assembly GCA_004027595.1). NCBI lineage: Eukaryota > Metazoa > Chordata > Mammalia > Rodentia > Dinomyidae > Dinomys > Dinomys branickii. Next base: position 88,223 of record PVLD010002775.1, on the reverse strand, counting down.
TGATCTGCAGAAAGGTGGTCTAACATTGGGTACATCATTACAGATGAGGTGCAGGCAATCAGTCACCTGGGTTTGTTGTTCCTTAAAAAGTCTGAGCCTATTACTCAAGATGTAAAGTTTTCATTTCCTCTCCTGACTTTCTTTCTGCAGGCCAGGTCTGTAATTCTCAGAATACAAGACACACACAGGAACGAAATGCTCAGTTTAGAGAAACAACGCCATCCTGACTTTCTAGGAATTGCTAAGATTCTGTGCACTATAGACAGGCTTCAAACAGAGCCTTCCAAACTTTGTTCTACTACCTATATTAGAAATCCTATACTTCTTTTTTACATAATTTTATTAAATGTAATCATTTTTCATCTGGTCCATAATTTAAAATATTTTTATCAGTGCCAATCCTATGCAAACATTTTGCTGGTTACCAGGAATATACAGTGAACAGAGCAGTCATAGTTAATTTAGAGAGATGCCCCAGCAAACCAACATAACAAACAAATAATTTGAAATTATAATTAACATTTGGAGTCTATGGCCATACCACCCTGAACATGCCCGATCTCGTCTGATCTCGGAAGCTAAGCAGAGTCACGCCTGGTTAGTACTTGATTGGGAGAACATTTGGAGAACTACCAGGTAGTCTCAGGGACCGTTGTATAATAAAGCCATACATAATCTAATCATCAAATAGGAAGGTCAAACTGAAGCTTGTATACTGTCTTAGTCTTTTTGGGCTGCAGAGATTTGGTGGCTTATAAACTACAGAAATTTATTTCTCACGGTTCTGGAGGTAGAGATGTCCAAGATCAAAATTCTAACAGGTTGGGTGTCTGCTGAGTCCCTAATCTTTCTCTGTCTTTTCACACAGGAAAAGGGGTGGATAAACTGCTGTGGACCGATTTTAAAAACACGCTCATCCTTCCCATGTGAACTTCAGACTCTGGCTACACTTTCTCCCAAAGGTCCCAACTAATATCATGACACTGGAGATAAGGATTGTAACATAGGAATTTGATCATCTAGTCCACTACATAACGCCCACAGGTAACTTTTCTTTTAAAAAGGGGAAAATGTAGATTTATAGTAGAGTGATCTAATGGACACGACCCATAAGTGTAAAAAGTTATCATCACTGAATATGTAAAACTGATGTAATGCACTGAAAGTATAAAATACTTCACTCCTTGTATTGCTATAAAAAGAATAGTGTCAGTTCAATCACCAGACAATTGCTGGAAAGAAACAAGAGCAACAAATGGTGTAGACTTTGTAAGAATGCCCATGTCATTAGTGATTAAGAAGGGGTTAGGACAGAGGGAATTCAGCGAGATACAACACTAAATGTTAATGTGACATTTGGGATTGAATCTTAGCTGGAAAATTTAAATTGCTATAAAGAACATGGAAACAATTGGCAAAGTTTGAGCATGGTGAATATATTAAGGAAGACATTTTATTGATAATAATTTTTCTTATTTTATGCTTGCACTGCAGCCATGTATGAGAATGAGCATATTCTTAAGAGGTGTATCCTGAGAGGAGTGAAGGACTATCGTGTCTACAGTTGACATTTAACAAAGATAGATATTTAGATAGACAGAGAGACAGACAGAAAGAGAGCAGCCCAATGTGTATGTCATGAAAATATTGACGTTGTAAATCTAGATGGAGACTGAATATGTGTCAAAGGACTACTCTTGAAACTGTTCTGTCATTTACAATGTCTCCACATAAAATCAAAACTAGTTTAATTTTATACCTGATAGATAGAAGAGTGGACATTATGGGTAGGAAGATCGTTCCATGAAAAAGAGAAGGAAATGCCAAGACTTAGACATGAAAGAGAAAATAAAATGTCACTTACCGCAACTGGTCTAAGGAGGGTTCCCTCAGACAGACGCCCTGGGGAGTAACCAGGTTAACCTTGAGCCTCTGCAGATGCAAGATGTGTTCTGATACCAGGTAGGAGAGATTAGGAGAGCTTGTGGGGCTTCAGAGCAAACCATCTTGTAAATTGCTATGCAGGTGATAATTTGCTACCAAACAATAGAAAACATATGCAGTATACAAATACAATATATAAGCTGGTTCTTTAGAATAATCTTGGAAGAGAAAAGTTAGAAGGTCTATCGGATGTTAAGACTTATTATGAAGGGTTAGTCATCAAAAGAGTGTGTTTCTGTTATAAATATAGACAAAATGGAGAATCTAGAAATACTCCTCCAAATAGTCTGTTAATTTTAGTAGTAACGGGGGTAATTTAATAAGGAAGAAGAATTTTTGAAAAATAATATTAGAAAAAATAAATTTAAAAAGTAGAGGGATACTGAGCCTCAAAACTTCTCTCTCAACATGTACAAAAATTAATTCAAAACGAATCATAGCCTAATTTAATAAGTAAACTTATACAGCTTCTAGAAGAAATCTTGTAGAAGAGATACAATATGTGAAGATTTCTTAGATGCAAACAGTACTAAATATCTAAATTTAATAAGTTGAAATTATCAAATTAAATATTCTATTCATTCAAAGAATCCATTCAGAAAACTAAGAGGCAAATTATAACCCAAGGGAAAAAAATTTTCAGTATGTATGTGTAATGAACACATAAGTATCACAAAATATTAGTAAGGTGAAACATTTTATAAATGAGGAAAATTGACATACATAGACGGCATCTAAGTGACCAGGGAATTAGATAATGTTGATCAACATCTTTGACCATCAAAATAATGCAGAGAGCTAGCACTTTGCAGCTATTAGCCAAAATTTTAAAGACCTAACATCATGATTGGCAAAGACCTAGAGCTGTATCATTGACTTTTCAGTCACCAATCACGACCCAATCATTTTAACTGTTTAGTTGACTCTAAAATTTTATTCTCAGAAACATTTCAGGAGTCTACCACCTACCAAAAGTGAGGTGCCTCCAAACACGTACACAGGTGGCATCCTTTAGATTTGATCACCACAGAATGTGACCGGCGTTCTGTGTAGCTCTAATGGGAAGTGCAAAAAGCATTTTGTGGAAGATCTTTAAAGTATAAATGAATACAGCATGTGTGAATTTTATCCTCAGAAGGTTGATGTGAGGCACCAGGCTTCACAGCAGCTTTCATGTGCTGCCGTTTTACCTGGTAGTTTGACTCGGTTGTTTGGTGAAGCCACTGTGGAGGATCACCTGGACAGCTCTCCCTGACAGAAGAGCAGTTATTTCCATTTTGGCTGAACCTGGCCCTATTTCCTTGTATTGATATGTACAGAGCCAGCTAGGCTTTTCCTTATGCCTTCAACTGGATGTAGGCAATGCAAATCGGTCCACTGAGGTGCTGATGTGTAGTCTTTGAAGCAAAGGGATGGGAAAGTGTTACCCCACCCTGTAGATCCTGAAAGCACATATGAGATCTAAGTGGGATGGGGAGCCACGCTCCATGCTGTCGGCTGGGATGAGCTTCGAGATTGAGGCTATGACTTCTGGGCACGTGAAAGATTACACAATAGAGCTGAAGCACTGATCCCCCAAATTTGGTACTCCCTCGGTCTGTCGTGTTGTGCAGCTTACTTTTCCTGCATATCCCTCTCTTTGCATATTAAAGAGGGGATTTCAGGCCTCCTACCTAGCCCAGCCCACGGCACTCACCTACTTCCCTCGGTTCTCATAGTCACTCAGCCTCAAACCACACCCTTCTTCACGAATTAAGAAAACCTGGACTTGGCCCCAGGTCAAGGTCTCTGTTCCAGTTAGCCATTACCTTAGCTGGGCTTAGGACCCCTTGACTCCCCACAACTACAAATATGCCTTAGTGTCTTTATTCTCACCATGGGTTGCACTGGAAGTGGTAGATTGGAATTAACTCACTAGAATTCCAACAACTTGTCCATGGGATTACAAATATAAATTTCTCGGACAGCAACAAGGACCAGGAAGGGCTCCGTATAAACCAAGCCAACAGTGATTCCAATGAAAGACACCCAGTGAATCCCATCCTTTTACTGGTCTGGGAGGTGCAGTCAGTTTTTTAGCAACAGATATCATCCGTTCTCATCTGTTGACTATAAGTTCTTGATCCATTCCCTAACTGATTTCTCACCTACTTTTCCTGCTCAACTTCCTGCCCTTCTGGCTTGAGACCTCAGAACCAGACCAAAAAAGTTTCAATATAGCAGAAATTGTTTATGTAGCTTTCAAAGTTCTGAAGGGTCAGTTCCCATTTACTATAGATGACTTCTGTGATTTTGCTTCTCTGACCGAATCCAGTTATACATTCCGCAAAGCTGTGACAAAACAATTCCGCTGTTAGATACTTGCCCAGGTGAACTGGAAATAGAAATAACCCTGTATAAAATGCCCTAGGATATTTATACGTAAGAGTCAAAAACTAGACACAAAAACCGTGCATCAGCGGAAAAATAGACAAAGGGATTACATACACATGAATGGATCTTAAAAATAATATGCTGTGTGAAATAAGATAAGAAGCTGTGTTCTTTATGGTCCCACCCGTAGACAGTATGTTCAAATACAGGCAAAAGCCAACTCCTAATGAAAGAAGTGAACATATTTCCATTCTCAAGGAAATGAAGCACAAGAGTACTTTGGGGCACGTTTGCCCTGTTATTGTTTGCTTGTTGTTCTGGGGATTGAATCCAGGCCCTTGCATAAGCACCAGTTTGTGTGGAGATGTTTTCTATTTGGACTAGAGTACCAGGTTGATGTTTTTCAGAACTCACTGAAGATACACATCGATCTGTTCATTTTACTTAATGCAAACTTTACCTCAATAAAAATGTGATCATAAGAGTGATACAAAACTATGTATTCTACAATTTAGATTTATAGAATTACTAAGAAAATATAACTGAAGCTAAAAGAACTCTCTCGGGGAAGATTAGGAAAACCTGGGGGGGAATGAACAGCCATGTGCTTCCAAGCAAACCGGGGAGAAAGCAAAGGAGGCGAGACAGAAAGAGTGGCTTGCACGTTCCTGAAGAGAAGGCAGCCCATTAAACAGCAGTGACCTCCACATCATTGCCGGGCACTCCGGGGAATATCTTGGACTACAGAAAATGTATTTGAAAGGTAGAAGCAAGTTATATGCAATAAGGAAAAAATCCATAATGGAAATAAAAGAATGTGTGTCTCACGCTTGGGGAATACAACAGGACAACTGAGAAAGATGAGTTAGCGTTACAGCGCGTGGCTCTGGAGCGTCTTGAATGCAAGCGAAGAGGTAATAACCACGGACACCGGTAGGAGCACAATCATGGGAGTATGTTTTGGATATTATGTGAGCATGGAGGATCTCTGCATAACTTGGACCCCTACGAGAAATCTTTCAGGAGTTTATCTAAATGTGAATAAGTATCTGGAGTCAAAGAAATAAAATACGTTCCTAAGTATCATTCCTCAAAAATCAGAGACATTTAAAACATAGTGGAAATAGTTAAGTTCCAGATATTTTTACAGCCCGGGACTTAATGTACTGCTCAAAACTTTTGGCTAGAAAAACCCTCTATTAATTAACCTAATTTAAAATCCACTTTATCTTTAATACATGGCAAAAATGCCAGTTGATTTATGATCCTTTCTTGAAAGTGAATTAATGACCAAGGCATATGAGCATCCAATGTACTGAATTAGACTGTAAATATATTACTCCTAGACATAAAATGTAGTTTCTCTGTGCATTTTCTGTTAGTTTAAAGGTTAACTTTCTAGTATAAAATAAAAATCTTTTAGACTATGGCCTAATTCAATGATTGATTTTAGTTTTCTAATTTATCTTTTGAAGAGACAAAAGTCTTATCTCTGTTTGCACTCACCAGAGCTTAATTGAATGCTAAAAAGTCTATTAATCAAAACAAAAGTGTAGCAATCAACTGAGGCTCTGGACACAGCTAGCAATTTTTTGACACAAGATGAGATTGAAAGCCTTTTGGGCAGAGGAAGGATGGATTTATACACATGTTCTCTTCAGTTTTAGTTGCATTTCTGCTTGAAAAATCAATTAATTTTTAAATATATGTCAAAGATTAATTCAGCAATCATTTCCCCCATCTGGCATTGTATAGACACACTCATGTTTTATGTATTGAGAGCTGCAGTACAAGTTGTTTTCAATATTTTTCATGATAGTATTTGTGTCTAAGACCATAGTTTTTGCTAGAGTCTTAACAAGAAATGTGTTCTTGGTGCTTGGTAAATTTAAATGAACGAATTACATTTAAGAAGTGGAAATAAGATTACCAGCAATGAGAAAAAAAAAAAAAAAACCCTCCAAGAATAGTACACCAGATGCTTCCACAATGTGTTGGTTCAATATACACTGGTAGGTTTCATATATAAAAAAATGGAAGACAAACCATTAGGCACAGAGCAGTTATAAAATAAAGTGAACTAGGTTATCAGCCATCTTGGACAGAATATTTAAAATAATGGCTGCAAAAACCAGTGAACCGCTGCCCTAGCTTTCTTTTTCGGTTGCTGGAAATTTTTTTAGGTGTGTTGTGCCCAATAGCGTTCAGATCAACTTGTTAGTCAACTCCCCTGTATTTTTCTGATTTCATTTCATAGCTTAATTATGTGCCAAATGGGCTTATTTTTATTGGCAACCTATATTTACACCGTTTGTGTATTTTCTATCTAATCGCTTTTCAGTGGATCACTTTGAGTCATGTGCAGTACAGCAAAGAGCAATTTATGTAATGGAGACATTGCTGTGAGGTACCATAATAGTGCTTAAACTCTAATTATTAAGAAAGAAGATGGGATATCAGAGGGATCCAGGAAGCACGAGTATATGACAAAGATGATAAGCAAAAGAATTAGTCAATCAAATTTAGTCTGTAGTGAACTTACAGTGTTTACCATACAAGCGTAAAGAGAAAAGAGATTGACATTAAAAAACCAGTCATCATCACTGTAGATTTGTCAGGAAATCAGATGGCAAATCATTTGGTCTATACTGGCATTTGAGAAAATACATTATCTGTGTCTCCATAACTCAGAAGTTTTGATTGATTTTTCTGAATTCCTTACTGAAATGGCAGGGTGTTTTGAACTCCTGTGGATGTGCCCTGCTGTCAGCAAAAGACTAAAAAGAAAATAAGAACGCCTTTAAAAAACATACAGCCCACTAAAAACACAGCAGTTACCAGCCACGTCCCTCAGCTAAATGGTGTGTGGAACAATCCCAAACCACTGAAGTCAGAAATGCAGGTGAGCCTGACCAGAGCCCCACCATAGCGAGTGACAGTGGGAACAAACCTCGCAGACGCCCTGAAAATGGCTCAAGGAAGAAGCTCTGAGAAGAAAGAAACCAAACAGAAGAGTAGTGTTTAAAAGCAGAGTGGAGAAGGAAACCCTGATAATTTTAAAAAGAAATGGAAAGTTCGAGGAGGGTGGAGCTTGCAATCCCATGAGGCACAGACTCAGTTGGTCAGAAGCTTGCTGGGTTTTCTGGTGAGACAGACAGACAGACAGACAGACAGACAGACAGATGTTAGAGAGGTAGATGATAGACTGATGCTACGTAAACAAATGACAGGTAGCAGATAAGTGGATGACACAGAGACGATGACAGCTTCGTAGACGATAGGGTAGGTAGATAATACATAGTAAGTTACATAGTTACCATACATAATTGGATAACACACAATATACATAATTACACATTATACTATGATAGTGACATAGATGATCGCTTAGATAGAAGATAGATAATAAGTAGATGACACAGAGAAAGACAGACAGACTATAGACAGATGGATAATTTGATCGATGTATGGATTTATACCCGGACTTTTTTCCTTCTCTTGGCCCTAAGTCTTATGGAAATGATCCGAATCTGCATCCCTCTGATTCCCTCCCCTGTGAAATGGACTGTAAAGTTCTGACCCGTGGATCTTAATTCCACATATCGTTTTTCTACAAACTGGCTGTCTGCAGGTGTTGATTGCGCAGACGATCTCCGTTCGTGGTAACTTTACCTGCAGCACGGAGCTTTCTTATTCTGTCCTATTTCGTGACACTTTGCCTGAACAAGTCAGGACCCAATCAATGAGATAGCTCGTCTGTCTGATGCTTGGTGCGTACATTTGTATTTGAAGAACCTCAGAATAGTTTGGGAGACATTTTTTTAAAACCCTGAAAATGTCTGTCACTTCCTCCCTCCGATGAGCCGGTTGCGGAGCTGCACGACGGCAGTCACGCCCTTCGGCAGGCCCATCAGTCTGCGGTCCTCTCCTGCGAGATCTGTGTCATAGATGGGCTGCCCCTCCCCGTGTGCTTCAGCTTGGCTGTGGACAGTCCGGCGACAATTCCTCCCTCCTGCAGTTTCTGTTTTCAGAATTATAAAGTGTTTTGTTATTGATTAAAGCAATTACCTTGGGAAAAAGACACGTAAAACTCAAGGTGCTAAAAAAACGAAACAAAAACTTTGATCTACCCGGAAGAGAAGGGAGCAGTACTCTGTCTTACTGTATTACCAGGCATCTGCAGACTCGCTTGAGGCAGGAGAACAAAGAGACCATCGCGTTAGTGTTCAGCGGAAGTGAGGTGAGGGAACCTGTTGGATCAGAGATCACAGAAGTGCTACCTCAAGAAGCCTGGCAGCGGAGACCCACAGGTTTGTCTGTTCGTTTGTTTTTGTTTAAATGTGTATACTACAGAGGTAGGAGGGTAGGGCTGGGGTACACTTGTTAAACAACTGTGCAAAGTTGTTCTATCGTGGAGACACAGGGCACATGCACAGAAAACAGCACCCACGATGACTGAAGTGCCTGACAGTGTATGTGGAACCAATAAAAAATAACGCCATTCTCAATTTCTCATTCACATTTTGTGTGAAACCAAGAAACGCCTAGGTAGGACAGCTTCAATCTGATGCCAGGCCAAGGGAGTTTCTGATAGGAAGGACAAGGTCCCAAATGCCTCATTTGCATGAGGGAGAAGCAATCTAGGAATTGCGGATTCAAAAAGAGCCTGCCTTTTATCCTCCTGCCCTGGCAAGCCTTCGGTGGCCCACTCTCACTCTCAGAGTGTACTTTTTTCCTACCTTCAATAACTATAAATCCTTTATACCTTTTCTGCCTGTCTCGTCCAAAGGGATGGCTTATTCACAGGAAAAAGGTCCCTTCACAGGTGAAAAGGAATGGCCAGAGCTTATTTTATCTTAAGGAGCTTAGGAATTTTTGTCTGGGTTTTTGTCTTGAAGCTACAGTTTTCACTGAAGTACAATTTAAACTTATGATTCTTTCCTTTTTTCCTTTCTACCTAACTCTATTTCTTTTACCCTGTCTCAGTGTCATAGGTAGATGACTAAAAGGAATCCAGTAAAGACAAAATCTTTACAGAATGAAGAGTGAGGAATGTTACAGACGAGGTAAAGTAGTATTTTTAAAGTGTGAAGGAGAACCCTGCCAACTTGGAAGCACACTCCAAGTCACCATCTTTCAAAAAAAAGGTGACATTTTTTCAGTTATGCAAAAACTGACAGAATTCATGTCTAATAGAGCTACACCATGAAATAAAGAAACTCTTTCAAGAAGAAAGGTAAGGGCAAATGATGTAAGGAGAGATGTATACAGAAGAACGGAGGGAACTGGTAGCTATGTGAGTAAATTAGAAAAATTATTTCTAATCATTAGAATGTCTTCAAAAGATAATTGACTAGGGTCAGAGATATAGCTCAGTGGCACAGTTCCTGCCTGGCAAATGTAAAGTCCTAAGTTCGATTCCCAGTCCCCCTGCCCCAAAAAAAGAATCATGAAAAAAAGGTAATTGACTTCACAAAAATAATAACGTAGGTTTATAACATATGTAACAGTAAAATAAATCATAGCAATAGTGCAAATAATATGAAGAAATTAAAACTAATGTTTCTAGTACATGAGAAGTGGTATAATATCATTCGAATATTAGATTATGACTGATGTTTGCTATAGTCAGAAGGCAATAACAAATAGGTATGATAAGTCAACAAATGTGATAAAGTGGAATTATAGGTATGAAAGCAGGATTGAAGAAGAAATATGGCAAAAAAGAACAAATACCAAGTGACACAGTTAAATTTAACAATCTCAATACTCACATTAAACTAAAATGATTTAACTACACAAACTAAAATGCAGGGGTTTCTTCATTGGATTTAAAAGGAAGGACCTGGCTAGAAGTGCCTTCAAAACATAAAATAACCTAAAGGTAAAGGATGTTCACAACATCATCAGTGCTGTTGAACATTATCCTGAAGATTCTATCCATTTGCCGTCAAGTATTTAACCAGACAAGGTCATCAAAGGCAAGCAAGAACTAGAAAAGATGTTCAACATTAAATGAAAAAGTACAACGGTATCTACATACATATTAGTGGGCTTGAAATTGAAAAGGACTGATCACATCAAATACAGGTAATGCTATGGAGAAACTAGGACTTTATATACTTTTTATTGGACTGTAAAGTGTTACTATGAGTTTCAAGGACAAGATGGCAATGTCTTAAAATACTGTATGCATATATGATCTAGCCATCCCACTTGGAAATGTTAACCCAAAAGAAACAAAGCATATGCGTACAAAGATTGATATATGAATATCTACAACAGCTGTATTTGTGCTTTTAAAAAGCACCAGAAACAACCCAAATATTATCAACAGAGGAATGAGTGAATAAACTGTGATTATATCTATGTGATAAAGTACCATTCAGCAGTAAAACAAATGGACAAATTTCATATACCTACAACATGAGTGATTTTCAAAATAATTAGGCTGAGTAAATACAGCTAGACAAATAGAATATGCCATACATAATTTTGCTTATATCAAATTCCTGAAAATAAAAACTCATTCACAGTGAGAGAAGGCAAATCCGTGGCTACCTAATGTCTAGAATAGCAGATGAGGCAAGAAGGAGACAGGACAGAAAGGTTTCAGAAAAGCTTTTGAGAAATGGGTACTTCAGTGTTTTAATTTTAGGTTCATGTCTCAGGTATGAACAATGGCAAAACTTATGAAAGTTCACAATTTAAACATATGCAATTTATTACTTGTAAGTATACATCAATAAAGTTTTAGAATCTATACATTTATAAATTTTCTTTCTCAGGGTCTCAAGTGGTAAAACATTTGGTATAAATTTTTTATTTCCTCTGCAAAGGAGGCCAATGGTTTCAAAATGCTTTCATTCTGGTCAGATAAAGAGCTACATCTTTTGGGAGGAAAGTTCTCGTGTGGGATGTAGACGAGCCTGAAATTTAATAGATGTGCCAAAAAATGTTCTTTCCCCAAACATAGTCTTCAAAAACTTATGTAAAATAAACAGTGATGTGGCTTAAGAAACTACCTAGGACAAATGTGTTTAAAAATAGTACCACAGGCAACATTTCAACTAATAATTATGAAGTTTTAATTAGTCTGCAAGTTTCCAAAATTCCCTGTAGGTGCAATGTAATAGCAACAGATGGAAGAAAATTTGGAAAACACAGGAGCAGGCACAGCATAAAACGTTGATATCTGCCTAGAAAAATTTTAACAAAGCTTTATATTTAAGCACTCGGGGAGAATGTACTTGTTTAAAATATTCCTCACTGATAATTTAAATGTAGATTTCTCCCAGAGAAACCTGAATCTATTTTCTTTTTGATTTTTCAAAAAGGGCATTTTTGTAGATTTTGTAGCTTTCATGATGGTGGATACTTTTGATGTGAAAATTTTCTTTCTTTTAATTTACTACTCAATCAAAACTATTCGAAAGTTTCAATATTTCTAAATCAAAACTGCATCATGTGGAAATCAGTCACGACCCAATGAGTAATTAAATTGATGTTTTGTAAGACATAAATTATAATTAGACTGAAGCTTAACTGATGTGGTTTGCTTCGCTCACTCACTCATATATTCTTACGATATTGTTACATATTTAATGTACACTAAACACCAGAATAGATACTAATGACTTGAAGTCATATAAGCTCAGAAATGTCCTGGAACCAGAGACTCTACTGTCTAGGGTGAAGGCGGTAATTAACTAGATTTATGCATGATAAATACTATGATAAAATTAATGAGCAGGGTTCTAGGAAAACAGTCAAATACACCTCCTCCTGGACAGGAGTAAGCTCATAGTGTGTATAAAGAGTTAATGTGAGAACAGAGAAGCGAGGATGTAGTAGTACCTGCTGTATCACATGCAACTCCCGAACTGAGCAAGTGGTGATTTGACATGAACTGTCCGAAAAAGATATCTGGAATCTTATCTGAGGTGTGAATAACTCCTCATCTGTGCTGACCTAGAGCAATGGCATTAACTGCACTCCCGCATCTTCTGAAGATTAGTAGTGCAGCTCCTTAACAAGTGACTTGCTGTGTGGTTCTAATTTTCACGAGTCAGTACCAAAAGCAAGGTAGCGTCACACCAGATATAGTCATCCAGACTCATCTGTGCCCCTTGCCCAGCGCTTGCTTGGTTGGGTAACTGCCTCCCCATACCTAGACAGCATCAAGAGAGGTGACTTCCAAAACAGTGGAAGTTTCTGCAATTAGAGTTATTTTTCTATTGTGTGTAAGGAGGGCACAAATTTAACTTGCACTACAAATGAGATGTTAAAGTTAAAATCAAATTCCTTCATCCTTTTCCCTAGGTCATCTCTTCTTCTGTGTAACCTCCCATCCAGGATTTAGCAGGGAAAATATAACTAAGTGTCCACTTTGTTCACATTTGTAGTAATGTAAATGATCATACAATTAAGGTAATGTCAGTTTTTCTTGAGTTCATTCCGTTCCTTCGGTAGCATTTTCCTCCCCTTACCCCACCCCCTCGGTGACGTCCAAGAGGCTAAGTGGAGAGATACACGATTCACCAGATCACTGAAAAGGGAATTCTGGGGGCCTCTGGCACAGAGTCCTGTGTTGTCAGTGTGGTAGTCAGGTATTCTCTGAACTCAATATTTGTGTATCTAAGAGCATACTTGACATTTTCTTAGGCTAGCTAGAGTTAAAATGTCCAAAAGAGAACTCAAAGTTTCTTTCTCTCCAAACTTTTCCCATTCATATAAATGGTCCCATGCTCACCCAGTTTCTCAAATCAGAACTCCAGGACTCCTTCCCTTTCCCTCGCTTCCCACATCTTACCATCAGCAGAGCCTACTAGTACTCACAAAAATACACCTCGGATCTATCTTCTGCCCTCAACCTCTCTTCCCAATATTCCAGACCAAGTTACAGCATCTTCTGAGTAGGCCCTGAAGAAATATTTTGTGTCACTTTCACTCTATTCTTCACTTGCCGGCCAGGTTCATCCAAAAAATACCAGTCAGATGTGTACTTTCAAAACTGAGACGACCCCATGGCATGCAGAAGGAAATCTTCTCCAGCAACCTGAAATCTTAGCTTACTTTGTCCAACAATCTATCCAAGAGCCAGCAAGGTCCAACTCACTGTTCTGCGTTTCAAGAATGCCCCCCTCCTGCTCTTAACAGGCAAAACAACTACTTCTGACCACATTATCAAGAACAGAAAGAACTCAGTACTGTGCTTCCTACTACATCACCTCTTTGCCTCATATCTCTTAGTGTAATTCATGATTATGCCATTAAATAATGTGTTCCTGTATTTTACTAGTATTTTGTTACTTTCCCCCTTTATTATAACCTCCGTGGAGGCGGGATTTATCTACCCTGATCTCTTCTATCTTTATAACTTAGTATTTATGGAATGGAGCCAGTAATTGAATAACCACATGCTGCAGCTTGGCATGCCTTCAACTGTGCTTAAAAATTACTTGGTAAGTTCTGTCTCCCTTCCTTGGTTGGGATACTGTTGTTTTAATCATCTTAAACTACTGTTGTTCCTACTACTGTTTCTTATTGCCACTCCTCCTACACCTGCCTTTTAAGTATTTTGTAATATGACAGACATTTGGAAGCAAGAACATGCATTTTTGGCTGGGTAGACCTGATAAGAATTACTGGACTGTAGCTTACGTGTCCCCCATTATCATTTCAGATGTTGCTGATAGCATTTTAAAGGGGCAGCAAGGATAACAGCCTTGAAGATTGAGCCAGTTAAAAAGTTGAGATTATTTACATCCACTTAGGAGAAATGTATAGCTCCTTTACATAAACAAATACCTTTGTAGAATGTACCCTTTATCGTAAACTTGCTGTGAATTTTATGCCCAAAGAAAGATGGAACAGGTAATCCCAATATCCTTTGCATTCTATGATCCTGGGCCAGAAAGCATAATATTGCATGCCACCAGGAGCAGCTAGAATTCTAACTTGTTCTGAGGCCTACAATGAGCTGATTAAATTTAATTTGTTTTTTCTGGAAGAATTATTGCTTTGAGCATATTAGATTCATCCAGAAGCTTATCTCTGAAAGCCTAGACTGAGCTGCTTTGATTTTAACATTTTCCTCCTGTTTTGTATCACTGTGAATATTATGACTATCTGCGGAAATTACTAAAATTTAAACTTGGGTAATTGAAGTTTTACATTAGTTTAAGGCATGAGAATGCTCTCGTATTTAAGCACTGAGAAAAAAATTCAAGGCAGTCTTTTTCCCAGGAAGCATTCATAGGGAGCACTTTTAAGTTACCAGTGAGGATTCATTTCCTTTTTTATTAAGAAATCAGGAGTCATTTTCACAGCCACTTTTCACCTTTATACTTTTATTATACTTTATCAAAAGTCTTGTAAATATGCTAAACTGCTCAAACTAAATGATAGTGTAGAAATTGATATCCACCAATCCTCCCCAATTCTACATTGACCATCAGTGTGTATTTCTGCTATTTAACCTACTTAATCTATGTTTTCTCCACTGTAGTACATGGATACTCATAATCATTATGACATAATGTTATCCAGGATTAATGGAGATGAAGTAAGTAGTTAACAAGGGGTTTGGCACTATGAATAAAATATACATTATTAATAAATAGTTCTATTTAGTTCATTCTTTGCAGCTAACATATTTGTTTAGCTGTAATTGTGTGCTTCACTAGAAAGCCTATATTTCCAATGCTTAGATAGTATCACTGCACTTTTCCTCAGATTACCCTTGTTTTTCTTCATTATTTTACATTTTAAAACCTAAGTACCTCATTGTGATTATATGGACACAATTGGGTAAAACATAATCGTATGTAGGAGCCATTTCTTTCCTTTTGTTCATATTTTGGACTTACGACGATAAAGTCTACCCCTGCCTATATTGAGAGTGAACTATTTGCAAGTTTTTCCAACACACGGCAGCATTACAGGGACTTCTTTCAACCTGGTATCCATTGCCTCATCAACCTCTCCCCAAAAGAAGGCTAGGAAAGTAATTAGTTAGACCTTGTGACAGTCGTTCCTAGGTAAGTATTATTTCTGGACTTTAACAGGCAGTCATAGGGGAATCTTTCTTGCCCTGCCTCTTATCCACTAACAGGATTTACATTGCTTTTATTGTCGGTGTTTACTGGGCTTTCTTCTTTTAATTTGTATGAGTACATGTTTGTAGTACATAATGATTATATCCATGGTGGGGGTCGGTGCATGCACACAACACACCTTACTTCCTCTATTTGTCCATCTCTCACTTCTCTTCATTTCTGGGCAAGCACCCTCCTAAGAAGTGCCTACTGCATTTACTACAAAAATTCAACCAGGACAGGAATAAACAATAGAGAACACAAAAATTCTGCAGACATTACGAAAGTATAGCAATACAATACTCTGTGCATATTTGCCAGACAGGGCAAGGGCTTTACCTAACCAATGACAGCCATGCTGTGTAACAATGGGAATACATTCTGAGACATACATCACTGGGTAATGTTGTCACTGTGTAAGCATCACAGAGCATATTCACACAGACTAAGATGGCTGTTGTCACTAGGAAATGCTATCTTATGGGACCATACTTCATGAGACTGACTCTATCTGAAAGACCCAGATTTCTATGTACAGGGAGCGAGGAGTAGAAACTTCTGGTTGTAGCTGATCAAAACCATTACATATGCAGTCTGTCTTTGACTGAGACACTGCTGTGTGACACATGACCATACATATCTAGGTGCCTTTGTCTTCCAAGGGACCTGAGGCAAGGCACACCAGGAACACCAGCAATAGAGTAACGGAAAGGAACCAACTGGTTTCTACTTACAGGTTTCTATTTGTTCTGGTATCTGGCTTTCTTATCGCCTTGTAGAAAGCAGCCATGCAAGTATTTGCCAGAGAAGGAAGGCTGTTGGCACTACTCTCCAGTGCCTCTGCTTCTAGGGGTGACAGGGGACTCCCCACACTTCAGGAGACTGATGGGGTAGAAGACTGACTGTCTGAAAGACTCAGGTTTCTATGTGCAGGGGGCAATGAATAGAAACTTCTGGTTGTAGCTGATCGGAGCAGCTCTGCTTAGGAAAAATCCTAGCCTGCCTAGAGACTAAGAAATATATATGTAGTTATTTCTCCCTCTGTTTGCAGCATAGTTGAAAGGAGGGAAGAGGCAGGTGAAAGTTTTAAATCCTCCCCAAGCCCTAGCATCCTGCTCCTTCTTTGAGAGCCAATCTGAATAACGGTTTGACACATTCAGCATGGTTTAGAGGCAGGATAGTCCATTTGTATTTGCAGAAAAAAGTCACTGAGTATTTTGCTTTGTCACCAATATTATTTCTCTTAAACTTGACTCTAAAAATGTACTTATAGAGCAACATTTTATTTTCGAAAAGTGTCCTAATGGTGAAATAGACACTAGTTCTAAATATAACTTTCCTGCTCTTTGAGGCAGCCATAATCTCCTCAAGAGCCCAGGCATGTAATCTGATCCCTGTAAGATGTCACAGAACCTTGCAGGCACTACTTTTATAAATTGGGAGACACTGCAATGGCTTCAAACAAATTTCTAAAACCCCATTTCTCTCCTGAGACCTCACAGTCTCATGAAGAAAATAGAAAATCAATTTAAAATTTGAAATTAAACCTGAAGAAAAAAACAGCAAGCAAAATAACAAAAACCCAAATGTTTGACTGGATGTTCCCAGAGCTGCTAGTGGCGTGCTATGAAAAAGCAATTTTTCAGCAGGAATTGCTGGAGAACAAATTACCATTCCACTGAAATCTGATGGAAGAGTTTAGGAACAGAGTCACAGCCTCCAGAGCGAAACAGAACTGGCTTTGAGTCTTAGCTGGGTAAACCCAGACTGGTTACATAATTGAGTGTTTCCTGCTGAGAAAATATGGAATTAAAGCCCTTCCACATAAGGTTGTTGTAAGTAACAGCAATTAAGATGCCAGGCTTATAGGACCATGCCTGGCAAACATGAAGGCTGAGAAATGCCAGTGATCTGTTATGTTAAGTGCCTGGCCGCTGAGTACTAATCAATAAACAATTTCACGATAAATTAGGGGCAGCACAAGAACATCCCTGTTCTCATTTTTATACATATTTCAAAGTTGGCCACAATGTTTTTGTAAAAAGGTGTCATTTTTATAAAAGAAGACATTAATAATATATTCAGGTATTTATTTGGACACATTGCAATACTAAATGGAATTAACAGTCCAATTTATTTCTCAACTTTGGTGCTGTCTCTTTCTCTGAGTCACGGAGTACTAACTGATTAATCTTCCTGAAGAGCAGTTGCCATGTTGTTTGTCTCTTGTTCAGAAATCTTCACGGGCTCCCCATTAGCCACTGACAGAAGGCCAGAATTCTTATCTTGCTTTTTAAGATCCTCTATAAATCCAGCCCTAATCTATCCTTCAAACATTATCCTTTACTTCTTTCCTGCATTAGCCTCAATGCTCCAGTCAAACTCAGCAAAGTGACAAATTCCTCAGTCAAAAGTCTTCCTTTATTTGTCTTTGGAAATCTAATAGGAAACACACTGCAATAAATGCTGTATCATTCCCCATTGTATTAGTCAGCTTTCCTGCTGAGGAGACATGTTACAGTTTGTGTCTAGATATTCTGACAAAGCCTCATGCAGTCGTGGGGTGGCTCCTTGAGTTTGTGATTGATTCATGGTCCAATACTGGGATTGTGGGTGTGAGTGTCACACCGGCCTGGGCCAGTAGTCTGCATATATGATAAGGGGGGGAAAGAGCCTTGCCGTCTACTGCTCCCCCCTCTTTGCTCTTGTTGCTCTTGTTGCTTTGGCTGTCTCCTGCCACCAAGAACCACCGCCCTCTGCCGTGTGCCACTCTGCCTTGGAGCCAGCCAAGGATGTACTGAAACCTGCACCAACTGTGAGCTAAATAATCCCTTCCTTCCTTAATTTTGGCTGCCAGGTATTTTGTCTCAGCAATGAGACAAAAGTAATCAAGAAAAGCCACAATGCCTGAAAAGCAAGTTTCAGGGGTTTCAGTCTGTGGTGGGCTGGCACCAAGCAGTTATATGGTGGAAGGGCACCGTAGGACAAAGCTTAGTGACCAGGAGCGGAGCATAGGAATGACATCAGAAAGGAGGGGGCATAGGACCAGACCTAGACCCAATGCTACTCCCTCATGAGCCACACTGACATGCCAAGAAATAGGCTTTATTAATCTAGGAATTTCCTAAGCCAGTCGAGTTCATGGTCAAGCTTACTTTTTACACCAACCAATACCAATATTTTCAGTATCCCATTTTGTCTATTTGACTCTTGGCCCTTTCATAATTTAAATTGTATGTAGATGTCTTATTTTAGACAGCATTTTGGTTTTCTGAAATATCTAAACACCTTTAGATAGTGTTTTGGTTTTCTGAAATGCAAGTGACACCGAAATAACTTTAGCACACATCATTATAATTGCATTATCAATAGGTTATTCAAATAAGACAACTTCAGAGAAACATTCTGACAACACCTCCAATGCAATAGTGGCACTTTCTTCATTTGCCGCTTTTCTAATCCAGTCTTAACATTTCTATCTGAGTATATGTCTGTTACAGACCCAGAAATCCTTGCTTAGCCCCTTGTGGGGCACAGTGGTTCTTATTCTATTGACTAAATGAATAAAGTAAAAGCTTCATGGAAGTGTAGGACATAAACTATTCTCTGCAGCAGACTATAGTATGTCACTATTATGAAGAAAGAAACATAATCAATATAAATGTTATTTTAAAGACATGATGTTTTCAATCCAATATGCCGTGTTTCTTTAATTATACTTCATTGCTTAATAAACTTGTTATACCATCCTACCAGTAGTAGAGTGTCTATGATTTTTGTTTTTTTCATTCAAACATTGAGAGCTATGATTGCTCTTTCCTGTTTTCAAAGTACAAAAATTGCAAGTGGTAACTAACAATTGTTATTGGGAATCTCGTACATGTAGAATAGTTTTAGATACCACATCAAATATTATAGTCCTACGGAAATGATCATAAATGTGACTGGAACAGCTACCCTGTTTGTATTCTTTACCCAGGACAATGGGTCTTTCAGACTAACAGTTCTATTGAAATGACTCCTGCTAAGGCCATCAATTACAGTATTTGGCTCTCATAAAGGCATTTTTTAAAAATTTAGTTGCCTACGTGTGTGATACATAATAAATACACTCATCATGTGGAAAAATACATACTGCATCTTGATCCTTCTACCTCCCCCCTGTCCTTCTCCTCCACTGTCCCCTACACCCCAATGTCACCTTTCATTCTCCACAAAGTGTCTCTCCATGTTTCTTCTCTTCTTTTACTTTGAACTTTAAATTATTATACTTTTAGTTTTTCATATAAGAGAAAATATGTGATATTTAACTTTTTGTGTCTGACTTAGTGTACTAAAGCACATGGACTCTTGTTTCATCCATTTTTTTCTAAATGTGACTCAAATTTATCCCTTTGGTGGCTGAATAATACTCCATTGTGTATAAATACCACATTTTATTTCTGCATGGCTATGTTGACGGCCAGACAGACCACTTCCAAAGACTTAGCTATCACAAGTTCTCCTGCTGTAGACGTGGGAATGCATGGATCACAGTAATGATACCTATTCACTCTTTCAGCAAGACACCCAGACAAGTTCTAGCTAGGCCAAATAAATTTCAACTTTCAGTTTTTTGAGAAATATCTATAAGGTTGCATTAGTTTACATTCACATGAACAATGTGGAAAGGTTTTCTTTTCCCCACAACCTAACCAAGATTTGCTGGTTTTATGAGTTCCTGCTAATAGTCATTCTTCCTGGAGTAAGATGGAATCACAGTGTTGATTAATCTGAATTGCTGTAATAACCAAAGATGCTGCACATTTTTGCCAGTGTGGCATTTATACTTCTGTGTGCCAATTTTTTATTGTGTTCTTTAATCATGTGGATCTAATTTTATTGAGTTCTTTATATAGTCTAAATATCAGTTTTTTGCCTGAGGAACAGCTGGTGAACATTTCTTTACATTTTGTTAGCTGTGTCTTCATTTTAATGGTGGTTTCCTTTGTTTTGCAGAGGCTTTTCAGTTTGAGGGAGCCGCATTTGTTGTATGCGGTGCTATTTATTGTGAAAACGAGCATATTTTTGACGCCTACATCAAATATCAGTTGGCCTGGGGTTGTTTCTGTTCTGGTTCATTGATCTGTATGTCTGTTTTTCTGTAAACATAATGCTGTTTCCATCACAATAGCTTTGTAATATAACTTAAAGTCAGAGATTTTGATACTTCTGCTTTTCCTTTGGATTCTTTGGGTATTAGGGGTTTGTACTAGCTCAATCATAAAAGTCAGGCTTGTTTTTTCTAGTTCTGTAAAAATCCTGTTGGTATTTTTATTGGATTGCATTACATTTGTATGTTAGTTTTGGTAATAGGGTCATTTTGACAATAGTTATTTTTCCTGTCCAGGAATCGGATGCCTTTGTACTTTCTGACGCGACCTTTAACTTCTTTTGCCAGAGCAGAGTAGTTTTCGTTATAAAATTCCTTCACTTCCCTCGTTAGGCTGATTTCCAGTTGCTTCATTTTTTTTCTAAGCTACTACGAGAGTAACTGCTTTTTAAAATTTCGTTCTCAGTGAGTTCATTCTTGGTGTACAGGAACACCACTGACTGTATTGATTTTGTACCCTACCACTATCCTGAATTTGTTGGTTGGTTCTAAGAGTCTCTTGGAGATTTTTATGGGGAAGGGGCCTCTTATGCAAAGGCACATGTCATCTGTAATAAAGATACTGGGAATTTTTCTTTTCCTGTGTCCTTCTTATTTCTTTACTTTGCCTGAGGTCTCTGGCTATTTTCAAGTTCTGTGTTGCACAGAGGTGATGAGAGCAGACACCTTTGTCATTTTCACAGCTTTAGAGAAAAGTTCTCTGTTTTTCCTGATTTAACGTGTTGATGGCCAGGGATTCTTACAGATGGTTTTCACTAGTTCGAGATAAGGTCCCACTATACCTGTTTATATCAGAGTTGGTTTTGTCATGAATAGATGTCGGATTATGTCAAAGCCTTTTCCTTTCATCGATTGAGATGACAACATAAAGTTTTTCCTTTGCTTCTATTTGTGTGTTATATGGTATTTATTGACTTGTATATGTTGAACCATCCTTGCTTCCTGTGATGAAGCCAGCTTGGTCATGATGTGTGACCTTTTTAATAATTTTTTAATAATTTGTTACATTCCATTAGGCAGTATCTTATTGAGGAGTTTTGTATCTATGATCTTTAAGATTGGCTTGTAGTTTTCTTTTTGTTAGTTTCTTCTGATTTTGGTATCAGGATCCTGCTGGTAGTCAGTAGTTAGAAGTTTGGCAACGCTCCTTCACTTAAGAGTCGATGGAAAGCATCAAGGGTGATGGGCCTTTTCTTTTCTCCCATG
This sequence comes from Dinomys branickii, assembly GCA_004027595.1. NCBI lineage: Eukaryota > Metazoa > Chordata > Mammalia > Rodentia > Dinomyidae > Dinomys > Dinomys branickii. Next base: position 66,449 of record PVLD010002775.1, on the reverse strand, counting down.
TCCTGGTAGAACCCTGTGGTGAAATACTCAGATCCTGAGACTTTCTCAGTTGGTAGAGTGTTTAATCACTAACTCTATTTCGTTGCCCATTATTGGTCTATTTAGAGTTTTTACATTTTCTTGCTTCACTTTGGTAACTCATATATGTGTAGGAATTTCTCCATTCTAGGTTGTCCCCTTTACTGGAACATAAGTTTTCAGCATAGCTTCTTATAATCATCTGGATTTTGGTAATGTCCACTGTGACTTTACTTTTTCATTTCTAGAATTACATTGATATGAGTTTTTCTTTCATTCTGTTAAAATTTGGCTAACAATTTATCAATTTTCTTTATCCTTTGAAGAACTCATCGATACATTAATTCTTTAATGTCAATTTTATTAATTTCCACTGACATTTGTAATTTCTTTCCCTGTACTAGCTTTGCATTTAGATTGCTTTAATTTTCCCAGAACTTGAGATACTTTGGTAGGTAATTAATTTGGGATCCCTCTGTTCCAATAATGTGTGCATTCACAGCTATAAACTTGTGCTGTAGTCAAGGTTTGCAAGAAAAAGACTACAGGACACATAATATATAGGATTACTTTATAAGTCACCCAAAGAATCATATACAAAGTGAGTGCCAGAAATATGTCCACACACTGAAGACCCAGAGAATCCAGCTGAGGGCTGGATTCCATGGTAGTGTCCTGCATGAATCCAGCTGAAGATGTAAAGCCAATAACAATAGCCCCCATGAGGCCAACCAGAGGCTGAGAGCCCACAGCAATGTCTCACACAGGCCTGTTCCAAAAATCGGTGCTAAGAAGACCCCGAGGTCAGTGGGGGAAGCTAGAAAGTCTGTGCCAGCAGGATGAAGGATCTGTGCTAGCAGTTTGAGGGCTCTGCACTGGAACCAGGAAACCAAGCTCAAAGGAAGGATGTGAATTCCCTCAAAGTGAACCACAGCCATCCTCAGTGAAAACAAGGTCCTGAGCTCCTCTGACAGTGAGAACAGCTGAGTTCATACCAGGAAATCCAGCATGACCAGCTCCTCCAGGGGAACCAACAGCACCCAGGAGGATAAACAACACCCCTTCTTCCTCCCAAGTACTCCTGTTTATTCTGCTGACAACAGTCCTCAAGTGGATCTCCTACACCCAGCACCACACTGGTTCAGTTCAGCTGGAGGTTAGAAGCTGTCAGTTCTAGGACTGTCAGTCGTCATTCACCACAACTTTCCTCCTGTGATGGCTTTCACTGTATTCCACGAGTTTGAGTGTGTTGTGCTTCTACTGTCATTTGATTGTAGGAAGTGTTCAACTTCTCGGATGCTTTCTGTGATTTACTGATTCTTCAGTTATGTGTTATATAATCTCCACGTGTTTGCATACTTTCTTGGTTCCTTTTGATGTTGATTTCTAGTTTCATTCCACAATGACCCAATAGTTTTCAGGTGATTCTTTTGATTTATTTGTACTTATTTAAGCATGATATGTGGCCTAGGTTCTTATTTTGGAAAACATTCTATATTCTACTGAGAAAAAAAACATGAATTCTGTTGTGTTTGTTGGATGAAACATCCACTGGATATGTGTTAAGTCCATTTATTTGATGGAATAGGTTACCTATATTTCTTAGATGGTTTTTTTGTCTAGTTCATTTGTCTATTTGCTCCTCTCACAGGAATCTTACCCACATGTCTTTCTTCTTATCACAGCAGCATTTTCCATGTCCTAGTCAAAGGATGAGGAAGCACAAGAAAATTTCAGTCTAATAGTTTTTTATTTTGTAAACAGTAATGTGTTAAAATTGCTATCCATTAAAGGAAGCAATAGATATTTTTATTTGAAGTGTATATATGAATTGGATGTTAAAGCTAGTTGATGGCTTTCATTAAGTGAGAGGTATTTTCCCTAACTAAGTGTGTTAGTGAAAATACCTCTAACTTACTTTTGTTGCTGAGACAAAATACCAAATGCCCAAAATTAAGCAAGGACAGCTTTACTTAGCTCAGAGTTTACAGAGGTTTCAGTCTGTAATCAGCAAGCTTCAAGGCAGCGTGGCATGGCAGAGGGCAACAGCTTATGATGACAGAAGACAGCAAAAGTGACAAGAGAAAAAGGGGTGTGAGAAAGAGAGAGAGAGAGAGAGAGACCAAGCTTCTTTCTTTCCCTTATATCATAATATCACATGCAGGCTCCCTGCCACAGGGCAGTGTAGCACTCACACCTAATACACTCACACCCATAATCCCAGCATTGGACCATGAGTCTAGAAGCCCACCCCATGACTGCATGAGGCTTTCCGGGCACATCCAGACACAAAGCGTAACACCAAGGTCAATTGGTTATCTCAGCATTACACTCAGTATAGTCCAGGACAATTTCCCCTAGTCTGTTATACTTTACTGTGTGAAGTCTACCTTTTTGTTACTCTTAAATCTGTTGGTGAGGTGGAATGAGTGCTGCTTTCTGTGGCAATACAGATTTTCTTACACATACACACACAGACATCTACACAGAGATAAAATGTCTCACAGGAGTGGGTCTACTCTTCTTCTAGAAATTAGTGGTACGATTATCTTAGCTATCTTTGTGTGTGTGTGTGTGTGTGTGTGTGTGTGTGGTGTGTGTATGCATATATAAAACGGAAACACTAAATCTACTGGAAGAGAAAGTAGGTAAAAATCTTGAAGTATATAATATACATATATACATATATATATAATATACTTTTCCTTCCTTCTTTCTTTTCTACTTTCGCTCATCGCAGTTCTTTCCTTTTGAGCAGTTCCTTTCCCTTTCACAATAGCTGTTACACCTTTGAGATTTTACTTACTTTTTCAGTTCTTACAGTAGGGAGTCAGGACAATGTTTATACACTCAGGACTGACTTATATCACTTATGAGTATGGTCTCTAGTTGTATCCATTTACCTGTAAAAGCCTAGTGTTTATCTTTCTCTATAACTGAGCAACACTCCATTGTATAAAACCACCACATCTTTTTATCTATTCTTGAGCTTATGGGCATTTGGGTTGTTTCCAAGATTTTGCTATTAAAATTTGTGCTGCTATAGACATGAGTTTACATGTCTCACTGTGGTGTGATGGTGAGAAGGGAAAAGTGAAAGAGGAAAAGGATAAGATCAGAAATCTTGAGATACAAAATTTCTGGTCCCAATAATTCTCTGGGGCTTGACAATTTTATTGCTGTCCTTTTCAGAATTGTCTCTTGTGAAGCAATATTTCATCTTTTACCTAAAAGTAGTTTGATTTTGATTCCTGTACTTTTTAGTCCAGAAAGTTTTGATTAAGCAGTACTATTCGGGGCTGGGGATATAGCTCAGTGGAATAAGCACTTGCCTAGCAAGCACAGGCTCCTGAGTTTGATCCCCAGCACCGCAAAATAAATAAATAAATAAAATAAAATAAGCAGTACTATTCACTCTTACTAAAATAAAATGAAAACATTTTATCTTCCTCTTGACTTAGTTACTATTCTTGTTGCTAAAACAAGATACCCAACACCCAAAACTGAGGGAGGAAAGACTTATAGGGCTCACAGGTTGCAGAGGTTTCAATTCGTAGCTGGCTGGCTCTAAGGCAGAGCACCATCATGGAGGAGAAATAGTTCATTGTTGGAAGAAGACAGGAGGCAAGAAAGAAGCGAGCAGCAAGCTACAAGTGACAAGCAGCAACCCTTTTTCTACCCATTATATCTTATGGAGGCTACCTACCCTTAGGTTGGGTAGCACTCACTCAGGATGGGGCAGCTTTTATGCTGCCATTGTATTACAAATCAACCCCAGCATTGATCCCAGCAGCATACACCCTAGATCCAGCCACCTCTAAAAAACCCTACCTGTGACTGCATGAGGTTACAGGGGGACATCTAGGTACAAGCCATAACAACTTTCTAATGCAAAAGCTGTAACTTAGGAATGAACAAGGAATACCCTTGACCTAGTTAATTTCAAATGTGGCACCCACCGTTAGCACACTGCTGATGGAAATGATTATGGGTAAAATACCGTGATAGAGAGAATGAACAACTACTCTCCTCATATAACCTTACAAGCTGCTTAAATTGCTGACATTCGTTATCCCCTTATTTAAAATGTAAACCTTACAAAATGTCTCACTTCATCCCCAGTACCGCAAAAAAAAAAAAAAAGTCTCACTTCTTTTTCTCTGGGGTCTGGCAACTTTGCCACGACTGTACACAGAGGCCAAAGATGAAGCATTTGCCTAATGAACATGTAGCTTTCTTGGGCTTTTGTCCAATTCCTGACAATACTATCAGTGACAACAAACCATTGCAGACCAATGAGCTTGGAAGAATTGGAAATCTGAAGCTCCTGTAGAGATGTTAAAGATGATCTACTTATAATGCAGTATGACAACCACTCTGCCTTGGAGCAGGCCAAGTATGGACTGAAACCTCCACAGAGTGTGAGCTAAATAAACCTTTCCTTCTTTAATTCTGAGTGTCAGGTATTCTGTCTCAGGAATGAGATAAAAGTAACCAAGACACATATCCGCCACTTCACATGGTTACTTTTTTATAATGAGAACACTTAAGTTCAAATTTCTCAGAAAATTACAGTTGTGGCACACCATGTCTACAGAATTTATTTGTTTTACAACTGAAAATTTTGTAAACTTTAATTAACATCTCTTCAATTCTTCCAAGCTGCCTCTCTCCATACAATTCCCTTCCTTCTTTTCTCCTTTCCTCCATCCCAGTATGTACTTTCCTTTTAAAAGAAGATAAACATAAAATAAAGCTGAGTTTCAAAGCAGGTTATTAGGACAGTTAGAACAGCTGATACACTGTGTCTTGTTGTCTTCCTAGTAGTTATTCAGAGTAGAAAACAAAGGCATGATATTTTGGGCATACAATACAAGCACCATATTTTCTTTTTAATCAACTAAGAGAAACTAGTTGTGTAACAATTTTAACTATCTTGTGTATCCATACATTCTTCCCTTTTTCAATGCCACTCTTATTTTAGGTTTTTAAAAAAGATTCTATTTTTAAGTGAATTTGTAGTTCTCCTTTTTGGTTGGGTCTTTCAAACCATACTAGTAAGTGAGAGAAATTGTGTAAACATCATATTGTCTCCCTAGTGTAAGAACCTGAAAGAGTAAATAAAACACAAAATGTACAATAAATATTATGAAAAGGCAAGCCAAGACATTGCTCAGAGGAAGAAACAACTGGGACGAGGGAAAGGATAAAAAGAAAGAAAGACATAGGGAGTAAGAGAGAGAGAGAGACATATCTGGGATAACTGTACTGATGATGTCTAATGGATTACTGAAAGGAACAGTTAATACTTAAATTGTTTTGACCAAGTTTGCATGCTTATATCTGGTCATCTAAATAACTAATTTGGGGGCTGGGGATATAGCTCAGTGGAATAAGCGCTTGCCTAGCAAGCGCAGGGTCCTGAGTTCGATCCCTAGTACCGCGAAAAAAAAAAAAAAACTAATTTGAAGACAACAATATGCACTATGACAACCACTCGTGAATTCCTACCATCTTGTCTAGTGAAACTCTATTTCATTTCTAATGGGTTTTTTTGTTTTTATTTTTTATCCTCCTTAATGATTTGATCAATCTTGCATTCTTACATCTGGTAATCTGAGCAATTTTGTTGAAGATAGTAATATGTAATATAACAACCGCTGTTAATTCCTATCATTCTGTTCTGAAATCCTGTATGATTTTTATTGTCTTTGATTTATTTTGTTTTGGTCCATGTTGTTGATATTCTGCTATTGTTCTTTTTTATCATTATTATTCTCTTAAAAATAAAACAATGAGATCATGTAGTATTCATATTTCAGCATTTGGTTTATTTTATTTAACATAATGCCTTTCATTTCCATGCATGATTTTGCAAACTGTAGCCTTCCTCTCTGTCTTGAGAGCTTGTTTCGAGGTTCTAGCAGGGGAGCGCAGATCTCGTATACCCTTGACCGAGGAACGGTCCTCCTTTATTGGGGGTGGTTGTCCTCTTCGACGGCGCGCAGCTTCGGGAGGGACACACATGGAGCGCTGAGGGAGGAAGGGGACCCCCGCCCATCCAGCCAGTTCAGCCGAATCAACCCTGGAATCACTGGGGTGACAGACGTCACAGCAAATCGCCCTCACATCCACCTTCCTCTCTTTCTAAGACTAGACTATATATATGACAAACACGACTTTCTTTTATGTTTGACTGCTATGAATGATGCAGGTTTCTTGAGATAATAATTTTATTTCCTTTATAAATATAAACAAAATTCAAAATTGATTAAATATAAGGGCTAGAACTCTAAAACTCCTAGAATAAAGCTGAGGAGGAAGGAAACTCCGCGACATTGGTACTTGTAAAGATTTTCTGTGTTGACACCAAAAGTGCAATCAACAAAAGCAAACTAAACACGTGGGGAATATTTCAATGTTTCTTGCAAAACAAAGGAAACAATCAACTAAGTGAAAAGGCGGCCCGTGGAAGGAGAGAAAGAACTTGCAAGCCATATATTGATAAGGGGTTAATAAGCAAAATCTATGGAACTCATAAAACCCAACAGCAAAAAATAAATCACCGAATTAAAACTTGAGCCAAAGCGCTGAATGCATGTTTCTGCAGAAGATACAAAATGACTAACATGTATATGAGGCAGCACTCAACATCACAAATTGTGATAGAAATGCAAAGCAGAAGCATAATGAAAAACTGACTGCTAAATTCATTGAAATGAGAGATTAAAAAGTATTGTTCATATAAGGATGCAGAGAAAAGGTAATCCATATACATTGATGGTTAGGAGTGTAAATAGTAAAGGCATTAAGGAAAACAGTGCGGATCTATGTTAAAGATTAAAAATAGAAACATTACATGATCCAGTACTTTCACATCTGGGTGTATGTCAGAAAGTAAAATTATTATAGGATACCTTTTGCTTTTATGAAAGATAGCTGAAGGGCTTATTGTCTGATCTTAACAGCCTTATATGAAATTAAGATCTGCACAGTTTTGTTCAATGCAAACATAACTTACTGTTGTTTGCTAATATCTTGACAAGTGAATTCATCTATTATTAATTCATAACATTCTTCTAATATATTAGCTATTACCTTCAGTTGGAAATTTATATAGAGAACAGTTAAAATGTTTTAATGATTATCTTCATCCTTCCTTTTGGCCATCAAGACAAATTTATTCATTCTTCAATGTTTGTGCGTGTAGGACATTAATTAGCACTGTATTGCTTTTAGTACATTAGAAAACAAGACAGATACTAGTCTCGATGTCTATGTAGGAAACATAACCTGTTTAAGGGAAGCATTCTTTTAAAACACTTTCCTACAGAATAGATTCATGCAGTAAGTAAGGTCATGTATTACTATAACACACTGTAGTGTAAGCCACCTTGAATAGATTACAGAAACCTTTACTATGGTGAGGTCCATGTTATAATTAATACTATTATAATGAATCTCCCGCTTGCTTCTTTAGGATGAATTACACTTCAATTGGCGAAAAAGGCTTCCGTGAAAATGACTTCAAGTAATGCATTGTAAATATGCCTCCTTTTTGTGCTCTGTTGAGATATTTTCCTCCACGAATTGACATGCAAATCATCAAGGTCTACAAAACTTGTTCTCATTTCATACAGAAGAAAGTGACAATTCAAATTAGAAATTTTATTCATCAGTAAAAATCAATAAAAGCAGACTGGATGCAGACTTATGTAAAAAGTCATGGTTTTTTTCTTTCTGAATCATTTCCCCTGAGCCAGTTTCTACTGACAGTCTGTCTCATCATATTAGTAACAGGAAGAAATAATTAGCTACAAGTTGTCACTTGTGATCAGATGATCCATGAAGCTAAGGCTCACCAAATGGAGCAGATCCAATCCAGGCCGGCTTTCCTGTGTCTGCTGAGATCGACAAGGAACCAACTCCGAAGCATTCCCTCTTCACATTTCTAAAGTTTGTGCAGATGAAAGTGATAATAACCTAGTTTTTAGTAGAAAATGTAAGAGATATTTCTTACTCTTAATCACATCCCCTGGGAAAGAGCTTAGTATGCTCTCAGAATTTGTCTGAAATTAGTGTACATACACTTAACTGTAATTAGGATGAGAAATTGATAATGGTTAAATGTTACTATGCCTTTTGTTAAGTGCAAATAATAAGTAGAAAAACAAGACACAGTTTTTGTCTCTGTGTTCATTCTTTTAGCAAGCAGTTGGAGAGTGCCTTCCCTAGGGCAGAACTTTCTCAAGTGACTGAGAAATAAAAGTAAAGAAGATGCAATTCTTCACCTTAGTGTCCTCCTAGTCTAGAATAAAATAATTAGGATAGTGTCACATTGAATGTTCTTTTGTAGGTTTGCCCCTTTTTCGGAATAACTCAACTTGCCAACATTACTGGCTTGAAAGATGCCTACATTGGTACACACCTTTCTGGGTGTATCTGGGAGGACCATGTAGGCTTGTCCTTGGGTGCAGTATGTGGCTCATAGTTTCCTCCTCTCTGGTGCTCTTCATCACGGTTCTACTTTCCACCTCCCGTGAGGTGAGAAACTTTTCACTACTAGGGCTCTTCGTTTTCATGTTCCTGCCTTGGAGCCATCTAAACACAAACTGGTCCCTCTGAAACTGTGAGCCAAAGTACACCTCACTGTCTTTAAGCTGCAGCTCTTCAGCATTTTGTCCCAGCAGTAGAAGAACTGACCAATACGGTATTGATTAAGAGAAAATTTTAGATCAGGCTCCCAAAGGTCAAAGACTCAATCTAAAAATGGGCATCTGAGATGAGCGCATCTCATTTCTCAGATGAAGAAATACAAACAGCAAATAAATCCTTGAAGAAATGTTCGATAATATTGCTCATTGAAGAGACAAAAATTAAAACAACACTGAGATTCTATCTCACTCTGGAAAGAATGGCTATCATCAAGAAATAAACCAACAACAAATGCTGAAGGAACTGTGGGAAAAAGGAACACTTCTGCACTGTTGGTGGGAGTTTAGACTGGTGCAGCCACTGTGGAAATCAGTGTGGTGATTTCTCAGTAAGCTAGGATTAGCGGTCCCATTTAACCCAGCTATTCCTCTTCTGGGTATCTTCCTAGACAAATTAAAAGCATCATACCACTGCAATATATTTGCACCATGTTTATAGCAGCACAATTTGTAATAGCTAAATCTTAGAAACAACCCAAATGCCCATTAACCAAGGAAGATAAACAGATGTGAGATTTTTATATAATGGAGTACTACTAGGCTATAAAGAAGGAGAAACCTTAATAAGTAAATGGATGCAACTAGAGACCATACTCTAATTGAAATATATCAGACCCACGTGTGTAAACACTGTATTGTTTCACTAGTGTGAGAAACTGAATGAATAAATAAGATCCAAAATATACCTTAGATATTGTGAATTGGGAAGAAACTGCTCAAAAGAGAAGAGAAACTGTGATGGAGAAAAGGGAAAGGAAGGGGAAAAGGAAATACATATACCTGAGTATATATATATATATATATGTATACTTGAATATATGTGTGTGTATATATATATATATATATATATATATATACACACTCAAGATAGCTAAGATAGTTATATAGCTAATTTCCCTAGTGCATTGAAAAGAAAGGTGTGTATAAACATTGTTTGGACAGTATTTCATGTCTATGTCTTGTACTCTGAGTAACTACTATGAAGACAACAATATACAAAGTACTAATTATTGTGACTCTCCTACTATCTTGTTTTGAAACTCTGTTTTGTTATTTTTATTTTTCTCTTTAAAAAATAAATAAAATAAAATAGAGTTGTAAAACTATCATCAGTTTTTTATGACTTAGATATAAATAGTCTCCCACAGCCTTATGTCCTCATAAGTGAGGTTTTGGAGAAGTAACTGAAGTATGGCCATGTAATTCTGGATCATAAATGTGTGATACTGGGTTTGTTCACTGATTGGTTTATCACAGTTCTGCCTGTAGATAATGGTTTTACTGAAGTAGAAAGACCCATGCTGGGTATGGGTAGTGACAATCAATAGACTTATAGTATGAATGGAATGAAAAGGGAAAACAGAAACATCACTTTCTCCTGCCCGCCTTACAGGGTCTGTTTCTCTTCTGCCATCCTCCTCTGCTGCCACCTCACCTTGAAGCTAGGCAACTATGGACTGAAATCTCTACACACTGTCAACTACAGTAAACTTTCTTTCTTAAACTTATAGATGCAATGAGATAGTCACTAAGACAGATTTTGGTGCCAGGAGGGAGGTTGTTGCTGTAACTACCTGAACATATGGTTCAGAAGCCTTTGGAGCTGGCTTTCAGGAGGAGTTTGGAAAGGTTTGGAGATCCTGGTTGAAGAAGCATCCCTAGAGTAATGTGAGGTGAGCTTCACATGGGATTCAGGTCCGAGTTTAGAAGAAAGGAATGCTAATAATAATGCATCCAGTACAAATCACACTCTGAGGGCTTCTGTTGGGAAGAAAGATTCCACGGGCAGTTGAATGCCAGATCATCTGTGTTCTGCTTTGATTAAAAAGTGTTTCTGTGGTTTGCTCCTCACCTGATGCTCTGTGGGAGACTGAGCCTTAAGATAGTGGACTAATCTGCTGGGAGGAATCTTAAGGGAGTCTAATATTGAGGTGTTATAACACCTACTGTTAGGAGTTTGGGCCAGTTCTACTTTGAGAATCAGGAGCAAATGGCCAAGCAGAAAGATTTGAAGAGTTTTGGGTTTGGCCAGAAAGGAAGTTCCAGTGAAGTTTTGGCCTGCCAAGGTGGAGTAGAGGAGAATTTGGTTGCTGAAAAGATTAGGATTACAAAGCCAAGTACTTTGGACTAAGACAATAGAAAAGATGGCCCAAGAGCATCCCAAGAACTAACAGGACTCCACTCTTTGTAGCCTCAAAATTGCGAAGGTGAAAGACTTCATTTTAAAAAGAGAGACCCAGGACACCACATTCCAGAATGGCAGTGACCTAGGAAATTTGTTCCTTGGGATTGTTTATAGTACTCAAAAATCCAGTCATTGACTGCTATAGCCAAGTGAGAATAAAGCCTGGCTACTCCTTTAGGTGGTGGTTGACCTTGGTGTGATCCACATGGTGCTGGTTTTAGGTGCATGCAGAATGCAAGAGTTGTAGGATCAGGGAGGCTTCCACCAAGATTTCAGAAGACAACCTAGGAGGCCAAGCAGTGGGCCACGGAGAGAGCAGTGTACAAAGCTATGAAAGTGAAACCAAAAACGGAGTGGAGACTCCAGAAGGGCTGGAATGTGGATCAGCTGGATAAAGCCTTGTGGAAAAGCCACACTACCAGATGTGCTGCAGGGATGTTGAGTTGACAACCTTCGGAGTTCACATCTTGCTGCAGACTGCCCCGGGTGCTGGCCATGGAAATATGGGATGTTGGGTTTGCTCGGCTAGACTTTGGCATTGGTTTCGTTCCACTTCTTTCTACCCCCCATCTGTACCTTTCGGACTGGGCATGTTTATCTTGTGCCATTGTATATTGGAAGCGTTTAATTTCTTTGCATTTTCTCCAGAGGTCACACCTAAAAGCTTGCCTTAAATCTAAAAAGGAGAATTTGGACTTGAACTTTTCAGCAATGGTGAAACTTTTATGACTTTGGCAACTCTCAGAGGTGGACTAAATGCATTTTTCATAAAGGGATGCACATGAGCGTTTTAGTTGGCTAGGGTTGGAATGTCAGGGCTTACACCTAGATGTCCCCCTATAGCTTCACACATCACAGGTGGAGCTTTTGAGAGGTGACTGAATCATGGATATGTGACACTGGACCACGAGTGTATGATACTGGTTAAGTATAGTTCTGGGTGAGGATAGTGAACTTACAGAAGAGGGAAGACCCAGCATGGATGTGAGTGGCACCAACCAACAGCTTTGTAGCCTAAATGGAGTAAGAAGGGAAAGAAGGAAGGCTCAGTGGTTCCTATCTGCCATGCCATGGACTATTTCTCCTCTGTTATGTCCCTCTGCTCTGTCACCTTTCCTCTGAGCCAGCCAATCAGGGACTAAAACCTCTACAAACTTTGCACTGAAAGACAAATTTGGCTCCTCCCTTAACTTGTGGGTGTTGGGTATATTGTCACAGCAACAAGAAAGTAACTAAGACACAGTTGTATTTCCAGATTGAGTGAATCAGAATCTCCAGAACTGGGCCTGAGGACCTGTTCATCTTATTGCATTTTCAAAATAATATCCTCAAGAGGCTCCTTAGAAGCAAAGGATTCCAGATCTGTATGTCTAGTATCAACATTTGTTAAACACCTACAATCTGTTGTGTACTGTACTGAGATCCAGGCACATATACAGTAGTACCTATGTCTTACCACAGCATAACAAAATAGGTATCATCTCTATTATGGTAGAAGAAAACTGAAGTTCATGGCCTTGGATAAATAAGGTCTCATAGGTAATGAGTAATAATATCAACTCTACAGATTTCAGTGTCTGTGTATTTTGCATTAAAACTTCCATTGGTTAGTGTTGCACAGTGACTAATGTGACACATGAGAGCTATTTTAATAAAGGACTGTTCTATGATAGAGGACATAAAAAATCAGCAAAATTGGCTTTATGTGCTTCTTAACACTAGGCAGTCTATAGGGTTGAATTTCTCTGACTTATCTCTTCTCATTTGTGTCAATTTTGCAATGTATCTAGTTTTGCTAAGCAGCAATGATGACCTTTGTTGAAGCTTTCTTTCAAACCCTCATCTTCTCTATTTTTATCTTTGACTTATCTCTTTTCCTTCTCTTGCCTGAAGGTAAAATCCTATACTCACTGAATTGTGGCTAAATTCCAGCCAAGATGACAGCACAATGGGGATGATAAGAAGGTAACTTACCAGATAAAGGGAAGCTATCTAACCTTAGAAGCATGTTTTCATATACTAGAGAGCTTATTTTTAAAGCATCTTGAAAATAAAAATAGAAAATATGTGATAAGGCAATTTTTCAACTGTACTTTTTGGCTACATTAATCATTTGTTCAGCAAGTAAAAACACGTTTTTCTCACTACAGGTGTCCTGTAAACAATTAGAATACTTTGATAATTAATGATCTTCATATCCTCATGCAAAACAATGTACCCTGCTGATATTTGTGATGCTAAAATTTGTAAAGGTGGGGACAGGTTGGAATAGCTTACTATTCTTTCTGAGGTTTGTAACACAGCAGCTTTTCTTTGTGTCATCATCAATCAGCCAATACTTAACAAAGGTCCACAGCATACAGCACTGTTCATCACATCATTGGGTGTCAGGCCACGGGAAAGCAATGGGAATATCTGACAGGCTGAAAAGTAGATGAGATAATTTACAAACAATCAAAGGTTCTGGAAGGGTCAAGAGAAGGGTCAAGAGAAGGGTCATAGAGAAGAGTCAAGAATCTGGGGGACATAAAGTTCAAGAAGCATTCTGATGTCCATGCAATGACAAAGTGTCAGAAAGGTGGCATTATAACCAAGCAACATAAATAGTTAAGGAGTTTGGTCTTATACATGATGAAGATTGTAAGTACACTATAGTGTACTAGTAGTGCTAGAAAGTTAAGGCATATGCAAACACAAATATTGCATGTTTATTAATTACACAGTGAAAATAACTTCAAAATAATAAATATTATGTATATCAACTCACCATGTAAGTGGTCAAAAATAACATTGGTAATAATATACAAAGTTTTCTGATATTGTTATAGGCAGCTGAGTTAGATAGAAATATTATAGGCAGACAGACAGGGCCAGGCCCTCCAGGGAGCCAGCAGACCTGAAGGAGCCAGCAGACCTCTGGGCTAGATCTCAAGACAAAAGGTGCTAAGCAAATGCACCCACTTATCTCCCTAGGTGTAAAACATAGGGATTGATATTCTAAATAAGTAACAACCACCTTCTAAAAAGCCAGGAAGAGTCACTAGCCCGACCCCCATAGGAAAAGCCCAGCTCTGCATTCATGCCCGCTTGCTATGTGACTCGCTTCCCCATTTGATCTCAGTCCACTCAGTCTTACCTGGACAATTATGCCTGTAATCTTATTGGTGGACCATAGTGTTGTCCATTTCCCCTACCTTGGACCCGCCTCACCTCATGGTTTTTCCCTATAAAGTCCCTGGAAAAGACAGAGTCGGGGGTAACCCACTCGGGCTCCCCTTCTATCCCCCTCTTGGATAGAAGCTTTCTTTCTCTCAATAAATATATTCTGCTCTTAACCTCCGTTCCTAAAATTCATTCTTCGGTTTTAGAGAACACGAACTCGTCTGATATCATTCAGGTTGGGATATTTATTTTCCTGTATCAATATGATACACAGGGAAAAATAGATTACTATTGTGGTAATGCTTTACGTCAGGCTACAGCAAATAAACATCAGTGAACAGTAATCAAAAACATAATTGTAGTCTTAAAAGTCATTACATCATGAAAGACAAAGGCTAGAATTCTTAGATTTAAAAAGACTCAAACTCCACAGTGACTGCATAAAAATAAATTACCTTTTGGTATAAAGCCCTTAATTTGAGCAACTTGTGTCATGTGAAAGTGTATATATTGTATTATAAATGTAAAATTGTATTCTATAGTGATAATTACTTGATTTAAAAGAATGAACTGCAGTTATCTTGACAACTTTTTTTGAAGTTCAAAGTTAAATGAAAAAGTTAAAAAACTTGAAACATTATGAAATTTAGTTATGTATATATTTGTTCTGGTTTTCTATTGTTCCATAGCAAATAAAGTAAAAGCCCAAAATTAAAATAACAAACATTTTGCTATAATTGGTGTGTCGTAATTTGGTGTGTGGTAACTGCAATACGGCCCAGCTGAACAGCTTTTTTGCTTTCTAAGGTACTGCCAGAGGCCAACGGATGTAATTCAAATGACATCCGGGTTTCCCAACTAGAAGGCTGTGTGTCTGACTTCGCTCATGTCTGACATCTTAGAAGAGATAACCAGAAGGTAAGAGTCAATTGGAATAGTCAAATGAAATAGCCACATGTAAATTGGGTGTCTTAAATGGCAGTAAATGTTGAAGAGACAAACGGAAGTGGACAGTTTCTTTAAGAAAGGGTTGAGGAAACGGCACGTCTGCCATATTGTATTCTTTAAAATAATCAGCAAGATCAGCTGGCAGAATGCTCCTCTCAAAAGCAAAGAATTTATGGCCATCATTAATCTACTAAACTAGTTGTTCATAAAATAGCTATTTATTTTCTCCATTATTTGTCTTCTATCTTTGATTTATGGTCTCATCTGCGTTATTACTTTTCTCCTGTTATTGTATTGTTTGTTTGGTTGTTCTTTCTGAAAGCCCTGAGAAGGAAGCTTAGATCATTTCATCCCTTTGCAATGTTTGAAAAATAGATTTCAGACTTTAAATGTTCATCTAGGTACTGCTTTAAATATGTTCCCCTAGTTTGCATATAAAATTTCTGTTATCTTTCAACTGAAAATATTTATAAGGTCTATTTAATTTCTTTGATCTCTGCATTTTAACATGTATAATCTCCATGCAGTGGCCAGTGCCAATTACCTTTTAGTTACTGATTTTTAACTTACTTTTAAAAAAGCTTTTACTTCAGTCATAAAAAAGCTGCGGAATTCATGCCTTTGGAATTTCTTGTGATGCAGTATCTTAGTTTCTGAAAATGTTCCATCTATTCCTTTTGCATTTATTTGAAAGAATGTGAATTTTGTCATGATGTGGTGAACTATTCCACATATGTTTCTTTGGTCAGATCTGCTGTATTTTGAAGATATTATTTTTCCTTGAAGATTTTTTGTTTAATTTAACAATCAAAAGTCTTTTATTAGAATTGCAAATTTCCTTTAAACTTTTAGATATATTAATTTTTAACTGTGGGCATTTTGTAGGTATGTTATTATTTGATAAAGACTTGAAATTTATCTTTCTAATAAACCGACATCCTCTTTATCTTTTTAAAATGTGCTTCTCTTTTAGCCACTACTATGGGTAGTCGGCATTGCTAATGTCAGTATTTCTAATGTCAGTGTTGCTAAACCAGATTGTTTGTGAGAATTGCATGTATACTTTTTTCAATCCTTTTGCATTTTACCTTTCTGTATCTTCTGTATTTTTTTTTTTTTTCCGGTACCGGGGATCTAACTCAGGACTTTGCGCTTGCCAGGCAAGCGCTTATGCCACTGAGCTATACCCCCAGCCCCTGTATCTTCTGATTTAAGGAACATTCTTGTTGGTAAATACTGTAGCTGTTGTCTGGGAATCTAGGCCCTCCTGGGACCATGTAGTCAATTTATATTTAATGTAAATACTGTTATATTTCGGCTTACATTTACACTTTATTACTTGTATTTCACCAATTTTACATTTTTGTTGTTACCTCTTCTTGCCTTCTTTTCTGTATTAAGTAGCTAATGATATCATCTTTTACGATTCTTTCAGTTGTTAATGAAATAGTCATACATAAATTATTACTTAAAACATTTTACTTTTATAAAGATATATCTACATGTAAGAATAAGACACTCAAATTACATACTTCATATACATCTACTGTAGTAAAGAAAAACTGATTATTTAGAAGGGAAGATAACGTGAGACCAGATACCTTGAGAGAAAAATAGAGAAAGAAATGACCTAATCTATTGCTTGCAAATGCTATAGATACTTTAATGAATGTCTTTAATTTCTTAAATTAAGAAATAAGTTAATTAATATATCATTATTTTACATGATTCCTTTCTATTTTATGTGATTATTCTTTAGGTCAAAAAGGTTTTAGAAATTAATTTGCACTTGAACTGAAAGTTAATTTCCTGTGGTTGAGTTTGGTAATGAATGTATTGCCCTATATTTCTAAATCTTCCAAGTATAAAGTGAGAGAGAAGTCTAGGTAATTGATTATTCTAATCAGCTGCACCTTTTTATAGAGTGCAATTTTATTAAAGTTACTGGTCTTAATTTTCATGAATTCAAAGAAATGATCCATAATTTATGTAATGTGTAGGGAATATGCTTCTTTAAAACATACAGACATGCATGAGAAAAATAGAATCTGGAAATCTGCTGTCTGAATGATGGGAAAAGGGTCTAGATTAACTATGCATTTTTTCCATTAGATAGATGAGAAAATGTTCTCAATCCTACACATAACATTACTAGATAAGATCTCCACAAGGAGCCTAAGCTTGGTAGATCTGGAGGGACTGGTACTGGGTGAAATGAAAGAAGGAAACCCAGCATGCTTATGAAAAGAACATTGTAGACTTATTACCTTGTTGACTTGATGCATTTAGAAGAAAATAGTGCTCTGAATCCTTGACATTATAACCACAAGTAACTTCCAAGCCAAAATGTTGTTTGACCTAAGTGCATTTCATGGAACACAAGTTCTATATCAACTCACACTTCAAAGAAGATAATACTTAAAACCAAATAATTTTTGAAAAACCTGGATTAAAGTAGCTTGATCAGATTGATCTACTGCACAAATATTTTGAGGAAGCTATTTGTCATTTGTCCATGAAAATGTGAATGTTCAAAAATTATGCATACCTATGCATTCCAAATTATTCAATCATGAATTTGAAATTTTTCTCTAAAGATCTATTTATGGAATTTGTGTTCACCAAATGTAGGGAAATATCATTCTAATTCATAAGAATGCAAGTTAGAATATACCAAAGAAGTTTTTCACATCAAAGAGGAAAAAGTGTTACTTCCCTGAAAGATTAAGAAACAGTACAGGGCTGGGGATGTGGCTCAGTGGTAGAGTTCTTGCCTTGCATGCACAAGGCCCTGAGTTCAATCCCCAGCACCACGTACATTAAAAAAAAACCCAATAAAAAGAAAGTTTAAAAAAGAAAAAGAAACAAACAGTACAACCGAGACATAATTGGCATAGGGGCAACACTTTTAGAAGCATTTTATAAATAAAACTATATTTAAAATAAATTTTTCACCTTGCACTCAGAGTTTGGTCTTTAAATAGAAAGAAATAGAGCTCCTTGGAGAAATGGTTCATTGTAGGACTGAGATATGAAAAAAGAGAGATGACTCTGGAATATCGTGTAATGACAAAAAGAAGTACTACAAAAATTTTAGAAACAATGCATGTCAAAGGGATGTAAGTACCAACTAAAACTCTTAAGAACTAAAACAAGAACAGTTCATTTCTAATTCCATCCATTGGTGCTTTGTTTAGGGGATAAGATTTGCTAACGGTTTGAATATACTTATTCTTTCACAAAAGCCAGGTCATATATAAATTGATTCTTTGCATTATGTTCATTCTCCATTTCATTAATTTCTGCTCTGGTCTTTATAATTTCTTTCATTGCACAAGCTCTGTGTTTAGATTGCTCTTGTTTTTCTACGGCATCAAACTGAATTATTAAGTTATTTATTTGGATTCAATTTTCTTTTTTGAGTTCATTATTATTTCTTTAATTGTAAAGGCAATGATAAAAAATAAAAATGTTACTGACTTTTAAAATAAGATGTTGGGAGATTAACATGGTTATTATATTGCATATTGTTATCTTCAAAGTAGTTGCTCAGATTGCCAGATATAGGCATGTAAAATTGATCAAAGAATATAAACACTAACAATTCGTTTTAATCCACTAGTAGAAATCAGTAGTACGATTATTGTATATATCCTTTCCTTCATTTCTTTGTTGCTCCATGGCAGCTATTCCTTCCATTTTGAGGAGTTTTTTTTCCTGTCACAATGTCTATTGTACCATTTGGATCATATTTACTCTTTTAGTTTCTTACACTAGGGCAACAATGTAATGTTTACACATGTGGGTCTATTTTACTTCATTTATGAGTATGGTGTTTTGTTACATCCATTCGCCTATACAAGCCTAGAGTTCGTTTTGCTTTATAGCTGAGTAATGCTCCATTGTATAAAAACAACACTTCTTTTTTTTATCCATTCCTTGGTTGGTCATCATTTGGGTTGTTTCCAAGATTTAGTTAGTATAAATTTTGCTGCTATAACCATGGGTGCACATATATCGCTGTGATATGATATTTTTAGCTCTTCTGGGAAAATGCCCAGAAGGAGAATAGCTGGGTCAAATGGGATCTCTAATCCCAGTTTCTGAGGAACCTCCACACTGATTTCCAAAGTGGTTGCACCAGTGTGCGCTCTCACCAACAGTGGAGAAGTGTCCCTTTATCCCCACACACCCTCCAGCATTTCTTATTGGTGGAATTCTTGATGATAGCCATTTTTTCTGAAGTGAGATAGAATCTAGGTGTTGTTTGAATTTGTATTTCTTGAATGACCAAGGATATTGAACATATTTTCATATATTTGTTTACCATTTGAATTTTTCATCTGAGAAGTGTGTATTCATCTCAAATGCCGGTTTTTAGATTGAGTCTCTGAGTTTTGGTGATCTGATTTATTTTAATTCTTTATATGTTCTAGGTAGACTGTCTGTGGGACAGTTTGCTAACATTTTGTCCCAACTTGTGGGTTTTCTTTTCGTTATGTTGGTGATTTCTTTGATAGACAAACACTTTTTAATAAGATCAGATCCCCGTTATTGATTCTTTGACATATTTCCCATGCAGTTTGGTTTTTGTTCATGAACTCTCTGCCTACTCCCAGGTCTGTAAGATTTCTACTTACTTTCTCTTCCAGTAGATTTTGTGTTTTTGTTTTACTATTTAGATCTTTGATCCATTTTGACTTCTTAGTGCATGGTGATAGACATGGGTCTATTTTTAATCTTCAGCATGTGGAAAGCCAGTTTTTCAAGCACCATTTATTAAAGAGACTATCATTTTTCCAGAGAACATGTATAGCCCCTTTGTCAAACATAAGGTGGCTGAGTGTGTTTGTAGGTGTGTCTGCATCTTCTAATTTGTTTCATTGACCTTCAGGTCTGTTTTTGTCAGTACCATGCTGATTGTATCACAATAGCTTTGTCATATAATTTCAAATTAGGTGTTGTGATGTCTCCTGCCTGCTTGTTTTTGCCTGGATTGCCATTGCTAATTTATGGCATGTGTGGTTCCAGGTGAGTTTTGGAAATATATTCTCTAGATCTGTGAATTGTACTAATGGTATTTTGATTGGAATTACATTAAATCTGTATAACAATTTTGGACATATGGCCATTTTCACAATGGTGGTTTTTCCTATCCATGAGCAAGGAATATCTTTCCATTTTCTCTAATCTTCTTTAATCTCCTTTTTCAGAGGGCTGTAATTTTCACTATATAGATCTTTTACATCTTTTGTTAGTTTGATTTCTAAGTATTTCATTTTTTGGGTGACATTGTGAGGGGTCAGGTTTCCCTAATTTACCTTTCAGTGAGTTTGTTCTTTGTGTACAGAAATACTATTGATTTCTGAATGCTGACTTTGTATCCAGCTAAGCTACTGAATTTGGTTATTAAATCTAGAAGTCTTGGTGGAATTTTTGCAGTTGTCTATGTAGAGTATTGTGTTCTCTGCAAATAATGATAATTTCACTTGATCCTTCTCCAACCTTATTCCTTTTAATTCTCTCTCTTGTCTAATTTCTCTGGCTAGTGTTTCCAGCACTATATTGAATAGAAGTGGTGATAGTGGACATCTTTGTCTTGTTCCTGATTTTAGATTAAAAGTTTTCAGCTTTTGTCCACTTAATATATCCTGTACTAGTTTGGCATAGATGGCTTTCATCAGATTAATGTAAGGACCATCTTTCCAATTTGCTGTAGGGTTTTATCAGGAATAAGTGCTGAACATTGTGAAAAAATATTTCTGCATAGATTGACATGATCATGTGATCTTTGTTTTTGACTTTGCTGATATGATATATTACATTTATTGATTTGTATACATTGAACCATCCGTGTATTCCTGGGAAGAATCTCACTTGGTAATGGTGTAAAATCTTGATGATTTCCTACATTCTGTTCAGTAGTATCTTACTGAGGAATTTTGCATTTATATTCATTGAGGATATTGGCCTGTAGTTCTCTTCTTTGGTTGGGTCTTTCTCTAGTTTTGGTATCAAAATAATGTTTGCCTCCAGGAATGAGTTAGGGAGAATTGCTTCCCTTTTAATTTCATTAAAAAGTTTGATGAATATTGGCTTTAAATCTCTAAATTTCTTGTAGAATTCAGCTGTGAATCCATTAAGACCTGACCTTTTCTTTGTTCGAAAGGCTTTAATTACATTTTCAATTTCATTAAATGATATTAGATTATTCAGACTTTCTATATTTTCTTGACTCAGCTTTGGTAATTCATGTGTTTCTAGGAATCTTTCCATTTCTTCTGTGTTTTTCATCCTATATGAGTGTTATGGTTGATGCACTGTGTCAACTTGGGAAGTCTAGAGGTTTGGCTGAGTGACTCGGCAGGAAGCCAGGGTGCTTACTTTGTATACATCCTGAGCCTGTGGAAGAGGAAGGCATGGAGATTATGTGAGTGCTACACTCCCCCTGGGTGGGGGTAGCCTGTTTACTGTGTAAGGGAGGTGGAAAGAGGCAGCTGGCTGCCATTCCTCCTGTTTGCTGGTTGTTTTTGCTGTGCTCTGCCACCATGAACTGTCGCCCTCTGCCATGTGCCACTCTGCCTCAGAACCAGCCAAGTATGGACTGAAATCTCCACAAACTGTAAGCTAAATAAATCTTTCCTTCCTTCATTTGGGGCATTAGGTATTTTGTCTTAGCAACAAGACAAAAAGTAACCAAGACAATGAATAAAGATTTTTGAGGTAGTTATTGATGATCTTGATTTCCACAGGATCTGTAGTGATTTTTCACTACATTGATCTGTAGTGATCTTTCCCATTCCTTGTTGCATGAATTTGAGTTTTTCTTTCCTTTTTTGATAAGATTGGCTAGGAGTTTACCAATTTTATTTTATTCTTTCAAAGAACCAACTCTTCAATTCATTAATTCTTTGTAATATTTTGTTAGTCTCAATTGTGCTAATTTCTGCTCTGATCATTATAATTTCCTTCCTTCTTTAGGAGTTGGGCTTGACTTCCTCTTCTTTTTCTAAAACTTGAGGTGTAGCATCAGGTTGTTTATTTGTGCTCATATTATTCTACTGACGTGAGAATCCACCGCTATAAATTTTTCTGTGAGGACTACTTTCATTGCATCCCACAGGTTCAGGAAAGTTGTATTTGCATTTTTATTTGATTGTAAATATTGTTTAATTTCTTCTTTAATTTCATCTGTGACTCATTGACTGTTCAGGAGGGTGTTATTTAATTTACATGTGTTAATGGAGTTTTTGCGATTTCTTTTATCAATGATTTCCAATTTCACTGCACTATGGTCTGGTAATATGCATGGGTATTTTCAACTCTTTTGCATTTACTTAAGCATGTTTTATGTGCTAATATATGGTCTATTTTAGAGAATGTCCTGTGTGCAGCTAAGAACAATGTGTATTCTGATGTTGTTCGGTGGAACGCTCTTAAAGGTCTACGAAGCCCATTTGTTCACAAGTTTAGTTTAGTTCTATTATTTCTTTGCTGATTTTTTGTCTACTTGATCTCTTCGTGACAATGGGGTGTTAAAGTCCCCTGTTATGATTGTGTTATTGCTTATTTGATTTTTTATGTCTGCAAAAATTTATATATTTGGGTACTGTTGCATTTGGTGTATATATATATTCATGATTGCTATCTATTCTTCTTGCAGTTTTCTTCTAACAAATTTTGTTTTCTGTGGTGATCCTTGTGATTTTTGTTCATAGGTAGCTCTAGCACTAGTATCAAGGCCTCTCTAGGAAAAATCTATTCCGCAGGAACATCTTATTTGTACAGAAAATTCTTGATTTGTGTCTGTCTCAAGATCCTCTTGTCCCAATGAACTCAGCGTGGCACGTTGACTCCTGGTTTTTGCTCTGTTTCATCTTTTGGTGTAGGTTCTGGTGAGGTTATTATCCCAGAGTTTCCCAATATTGTTGCACAAGGGAGATCAACTGCTTACAATAGATGTAATGTCCTAGCTACAGTAGCACAATTAGCAATAATGATAGCAGAAAGCACAATTTAGATATTGACAAACTGTGGTAAATATTAGTTTAGACCACTTTAGACCATAGCAACAAAGTCTATAATTACATCACAGAATCAATCATAAATTAGGAGTTTGTATACAAAGTGTTTCCCCTGATAGACTATATTTACCAGGCACTTCCCCCACAGGCTGCCCATCCTTCCCCTGGGTTCCTCCAGATGGAGGCTCCCTCGTTGGCTGAGGGGTGGTCAGGGTCTCTCCCTTCCCTCAGAGCTCACCAAGACTCTTTGATGACTCCCTTGATGGAGGAGGGAAAGTGGGAGTGATCTCTTCTGGGCCCAACTTTTCTGATATATACATTCACTGCTATATAGTTTCCTCATAGGATTATTTTCACTGTGTCCCATAATTTCTCATATGTTTATGCCACTGTCATTCAATTCTAGGAACTGGTTTACCTCTTTCTTAATTTCTTCTGTGATCCATTTACTTTTTAATACTGTATTGTTTAATTTCCATGTGTTTGCATAGTTTCTGTGATTTCTTTTGCTATTGATATCTAGTTTCACTGCACTATAGTCTGACAATATGCATGGTGATAATTTGATCTTTTCTTATCTGCTTAGGCATATTTTATTCACTAGTGTGTGTTGATTTTAGAGAAAATACATTGTGTAGCCAAACAATGTGTACTCATTTTGTTATTGTTGAGTAGAAGACTGCATATTTATTAAGTCTATCTGTTCAAAGATTTGGTTCAGCTCTGAAGTTACTTTTTAAAATTTAATCTATCTATTTGTGATAATGGGGTATTGAGATCCCTCACTGTAACTTTAATGAAGTTTATCTGATTTTTTATGTCCTAAAAATTAGAGTTTGTTTTATTAAGTGTACCATAATTTGGTGCATATATGTTTATAATTGTTATGTCTTCCTGTTGAGTAGTTCTGTTAACCAGTATGTAATGTCCTTCATTGTATCTGTTGGTCAGCTTTGGCTTGTAATCAACTTTTAGAATAGAATAGCTACTTCTGTTTGTTTTCAGAGTCCCACTGAGTATAATACTGTTTTCTGGCCTTTGAGCTTTACTCTTTGGATTTATTTTTGTGTTAAATGTGTTTCTTGTTTACAGCATGCCATGGGATTTTGGTTTTTGATCCATTTTGTTAATCTGTGTCTTTTCATTGCCATGTTGAATCCATTTACATTGTTAGTTACAATGGATAGGTCTGACTTATTCCTATCATTGTATTAATTTCCTACTTGCTTTCTTTCCTTTCTGCTTAATTCCTAACTGTACTTGATGTGTTAATTTTATTGAACCTTTTGGCATTGTTAGCTTCATTATCTTCTTCTAGGATATTGTGAGAATTTTTTGAATAGTAGTTTGATGGTCATGAATTTCTGTAGGTTTTATTAACCATGAAGTGTTTTACTTATGTAAACAGCTATTTCATGCGTTTTGTGTTGTCTTCTAATGTTTCACTAATTCTAATTACACCTATATTAGTCATTTCTGAGTCATCTAAGAAGAGTTGAATCCATTTTTCATGTTCCCTTGTTATTTTGAAGGTGTCTGTACTTAACTGATCATAACCACGGTCCTGTCCTCTAGGTCTGACACTTGGTCTTCATATTGGTTATTTTCTGCTCCCCATATTTTCAGTCATACTTTTGGTCTCCTTGATTTCTCTTTCAAACTTTGTTAGGAGCTCCTGTTCTTTTCTGTGCTTCGTATTCACATCTTGCATCTGTTTCTTTAGCTCCACTAGCTGCTTATTAGTGTCTTATGTAGACTTAATAATCAGTTTCAGTCCGTAGTTGGGTGGACACAAAGCAGGACAGCATGGCTCAATGGCATGGTAGAGAGAAAAGTAAAGAAAAGAAAAAAAAAATATATATATATCATACACAGATGGGTAAAATACATACCAAAGTATGGGTTTCAGTAAATAGTAATACAGCAATATTTATTTCTTAGTTGTAACAAAAAGTACTTGTACCACAACATGTTAATAGCAAGGTCCATTACGAGTATATGGGCATCCACTGTGCTACTAGTGCAGTTTTTCCATTAAAATTCTACTCTATTCTGAGATAAAAAGTTAATGA
Organism: Dinomys branickii; assembly: GCA_004027595.1. Classification (NCBI taxonomy): domain Eukaryota; kingdom Metazoa; phylum Chordata; class Mammalia; order Rodentia; family Dinomyidae; genus Dinomys; species Dinomys branickii. The sequence goes on along the minus strand of PVLD010002775.1, from coordinate 41,326 downwards.
GGAAAATAGTTTGTTTCTGTCATGCCCATATCTTGTGAGACAGTTTAAAATAAGAACATGGTTTGACATATTTTACCAAAAAAAAAATCTGAACTCGAACGATTTAATGAAACTGTACCACTGGATCACATTTTAAAATAAATAGAAAAAGAATTGAGCAGTTGGGCTGTTAAGAAAACTTTCCTTTTGTGACTGAGCAGTAAAAAGTTGGGGATTGAATCCATATTTTAAAGAAAAGGGGAATAAGAAAATACAGGGAAATGAAATTCTGCCACAAACTTTCCCTTGCCAGTGACCCAGAAAATGAACAGCAATAATTAAAATATTAAAACCGCACAAAAAGTGCTCATTAGCAGCAACTGCACAAAAAAGAAAAGGGAGCAACGTTTGATTTTAATCATAAAAAGGAGGAAAATGAAAATCATAGTGCAATGGCAGCTAATTCCTTGCCTCTGCCGCAAGGGAAATTATGGGGGAGTTGGAGTTTCTGAACCTTGGGATGTTATTTAAGTCAAATAGACAGTAAAGGATTACAGCCTTTAATACAGTCAATGAAAACCCTCCGGATGAGGATAGGCCCTCATAAAGGCAGCAAAGGTAACCAGGGTCATTGTCTCCTCAGCACCATGTGGGACAAGGGAAGAATCCCAAATCCAGGGTGCTGGATACTATGACCGGCTGCAGACGGACTCTGCAGAGAACAGCTCATGCAGAATTAAACTCAGGTGCCCATCCTGGTCCCTAGCAACTCCTCCTTTCTTTCTTCAACCACGGATGATGTTAAAAATCAATTATTAACACCTCATCCTTCAAGCTATAGTCCAATAGAATAGATAAACTGTTCCCAGCAAAGGACTTCAATGACAATGGTAGGATAATTAGAAAAACAGAGAGTTGTGCATACTGACTATACCCAAGAAGAGTTTAGGCTGCTGTCGTGGTGCTCTACTAAAGAAATGAAGGAAGGAAGCGGGGGAGGAGAGAGGGAACAGAGAGAGACACGTTTGAATGTGCTCAGTCAGAAATCCAGTCTGAATGAAAATCCAACCCAAGAATCTAAAACATTTCTCTTAAATGCCTTGTAGGACCCATGAGCTCAAGGAAAGAAGGAAGGGCTGGGGATATAGCTCAGTGGAATAAGCGCTTGCCTAGCAAGCACAGGGTCCTGAGTTCGATCCCCAGTACCGCAAAAAAAAAAAAAAAAAAGAGAAAGATCATGGAAAGAAGGAAAAACAATGAAGGGCACTAGATAAGGAAGTTACAGAATAAAACATTCAGATTAGGTGCTATTGCAAATGAACACTCAAAACACACCATTACCGAAGTAATATGTACAGTATAACTTGTGAAGGGTAAAATAAACTCAACTGGCGTCTAAATTATTGACTTTGAATAACCACAGTAGGTACAGAAGCAAAAGAAGAAAGAACAAAAAACAACCAAAGCAATGAGGATGGCTTTGAAAGACAGAGCCAATACATTAAGATAAATTAATTGATTTTCTATTGATTTCAAATAGAAAACCCAACACACTGAAGAAAAAAAAAATAGCCTAATAGGTAGCATATATCCACAACCAAACCTTCAGATTGAGGTAAGCTGACAAAGAGTAATGAGCAGCAAAACAGGTAAATAATTGCACTTTCAAGACAAACACAGAATTCTCCAGGGCATCCTGAGCAATTAAAACAAATTTTCTATAGGGGAAAAGTATAGACTGACCTAAGAATATTTTTCCAATGTCCAATCGCAGAATACAATGGAGCAAAGTATCCATATTTTGTGAAAGGATAACACAAGAGTAATTATAGCCAAACCAATTGTCATTTAAGACATGGATACAGTAAATATAACACCAATGACGCTGCTCATGGGAAAGGAGGAGAGGGAGCAATTTAAGAGTTCGTCTGTGTGATATGTTATTAACTATAGCAATTAGAGTTTTTAAAGGAAGTAGTAATAATTTTTTGCAAGGAAGCATCTACTGCAAGGTGAACAATTCTTTTGGCTTCACTTGACTTTTGTTAAAGTAAAATTAAATTTAATACTCTGTGTTTTCAGAAAAGCATGCATTTTATCATTCTGTTCTCACAAAATTGTAAGTGGCTCTTTCTCTTTCCCCCTGTTTACATGCACAGAGATGGTAAAATGTTTCTGGTATAAAAACTGAGGGAAGCGTTCATTTTTCCCCACAGCCTCTCAAGCATTTGTTATTGGTTGATTTCTTGGTGATAGCCATTCTTTCTGATGTGAGATGGAACCTCAGTGTTTTCTTAATTTACATTTCTCAGATGAACACTGATGAACATTTTTTATATATTTATTTGCCATTTGCATTTCTTCATCTGAGAAGTGTTTATTCATCTTAGATGCCCACTTTTTGATTGGCTGAGTATTGAGGGCCAGAATTTTTCAATTTTTTATATGATCTAGTGGAAATCAGTATGGAGATTTCTCAAAAAACTAGGATTAGAGGTCCCATTTGACCCAGCTATTGTCATTCTGAGTATTTTCCGAGAAGAATTAAAAACATCATGCCACAGGCATATATGTGCGCCCATGTTCATAGCAGCACAATTTGTAATAGCTAAATCTTGGAAATGACACAAATGACCATCAACTGAGGAACAGGTAAAAAGATGTGATATTGTTATACAGTGGAGTACTACTGAGCTATAAAGATGGGCAAACTCGAGGCTGTTATGGGTAAATGAATGCAACTAGAGACCATACTCCTAAGTGAAATAAATAAGACTGACACGTGTAAATGTCGTATTGTTTCCCTAGTGTAAGACACTGAGAGTGTAAATAAGATCCAAAGTAAACAACAGATATTGTGAAAGGGAAAGAACCTGTTCAAGAGGAAAGACCAACTAGAATGGGGGAAAAATACTATATACATGTATACACAAGGTAGCTAAGATGATTATATTACTAATTTCTGTTAGTTCATTGAAAGGAACCATTAGTGCTCATGTTGTTTGATCACTTTTATATGCCTATATCTTGTAATCTGAGCAACTACTTTGAAAATAACCATATGAAATATAACAACCATTGTTAATTTCCTATTATCTTGTTTTGAAATTCTCTATCATTGTTTTTATCTTTAAAATAAAAAAAGAAAAATAGAAGGAAGCACTGTGGTGGGATTTTGGATTTTTTTATTGTTGCATTTATTTGTAGGATACATATGTATCATTTAGAAGAAAAATTATCTTTCATAGAGATACAGTTATAATGAGGAAGGAACCGGAATTACTTCATTCTGTTTCACGCTTTTCAAAGAACACATCCAGTGGAACATGTGCTGGAGCAGGACACTGAGGCTGTGCTTTGGGGCTGAAAAAGCAGCTCCCCGTCTGAGGAAGGCTCTGCTCAGTGGTGAGCATGGAGGCGAATGTCTGAGGAAATCATGCGGTGATGTACTCTCAGTCAAAACCTCGCTGGGGCTTTTCAGGCCAATGCTAAACTCAACCTATAAGAAGACCGGGAACAAACGGAACAAAAGGCTATATACCTTCTACAGTCACCCAGGGAAAGGAAAATAAAGGTTTTTTAAGATTAAAAAGTAAATACAAATACAAAGTAAGCAATAGTTTAAAATGGGCCAGTTTGATGGTAAACTATACCTTTAGACAGCGGGACCCATCATTGGAAATTTATGGCAAGAAGGTTTAGAATTTTTATTAACGATTCCTGTAAGTCCCAGATTTCTGGGTAATGTAAATCAGTGGGAATGAATCTGCTCTCTTCGGGCCAGAATTTGATCTTTTAATGTTGTAAAGAGGTCAGCAGACCATGAAGTCTCCATTCTTTTACCTTGTATTGACTCCTTTAATGACTTTGAAATATGTGCGTTAGGCTGTGTCTAGGATTCAGCTGAGGTTGCCACTGTTTCCTCCTCTTTATTAGCACTTGAAGGAGGTGGGGACAGCGTTCTGCCCTTTCTTGTTTTCTCTGCACTTCCCCCAAACTCCTCACACCCCTTGGAGACTGACTTACATCCTCTCCATGCATAGATGCAGACTGCAGGGGCTCCGCTTGATGAACTACAAGAAATGAATGCATGCGATGACTTAAAACAATCTAACAGTGACTTTCTACTTTGCATTCAACAAAATTGAACTAAATCTATGCTAGTGGAGGGGCATTTGAAGAACCAAGACTGATTATCCCCAGATCAATCCCACTACCTATCCCATCCATAAACATATTTGCTGACCAAATAAATTTAGGAGAAAAATTAATTCCATATACTTCTCTTAATGAGTCCCAAGGTATTACAGATCTTGAGACACTTTGAAAGCGGCTCAGGAGGGACAGAGCTATGAGTTCGTTTAGTGTGTGCTTGTTTTATCTGAGAGCCCCTTCTTCCTTCTCCTCCTCCTCTTCTTCCTGCTTCTTCATCTTATTCTTCTTCCCCTATTCCCAAAGCATTTTTAGCAGTACAAGATACTTTGGGATTTTTGGCATGACAAGTTTTTTTTTTTTTTTTTATGTTTTGGGCCATAGTTTTTTATTTATCTGCATCTTCTGATTTCCAGGGATTACTTAGATTGAATGCTGTTCCAAATCCATCACTTGCCCATATTCCTCAGTTTTTCCTTTGATTCACTACAGTGTGATTTTGTTTAATTAAAATATTCTACCTACTTACTTGACCTGAACCAATGTTCTTTTTATGGAAGTGACGAAAGAGCTTTACTAAATTCATATGCTTCTGTGCTTATTTTTAGAAAGAGAAAAAAACAAACGTTGTTTGGATTTTAATGACCAAACCACAGTCCTCTCTAAGCCACAGATGAACTTCTAACCTCTTATTATATTGCTAATGTTATTCATGTCGACCATTTAAAATCTCAAATTCACTTTTAGGAATTTTGATTCAATCAATTTTTAATCAACAACAATTTAGTCATATTCTAAACTACATCATATATATTTTAACTACCCAACTATTTATGAAGCATTTGCCGGTTGCAGCCATTGCACAGGAATAAAATACATTCTATGTATAGAAATGCTAGATAGATAGACAGCCAGACAGTCAGATGGATTGGTATCCCCATGTCATCACTGTCTAACACTGAACATATGACAGCATCATAACTGTATCATGAATAAAAAGGAGATTGGAAAGAACTGCAGCACCACGTAAGAAATGAATCTACACTAGAGTGAAAGATCACAACCACCTCGTGTTTACATGGATAGTCACTCACTTAACAACTGCTTACTAAATGTCTTCTCTAGCACCATGCTAGAACTGAAGATGCAACATTAAACAAAACACACATAATATCTACCCTTGTGAAGCAAAATATTTGATGGAAATGACAGAACACGTAAACAAACGAATTATAAGTCAGAACCAGTAATATGAAGATCAGAAAGTCTCCAAAAATAACTTTTACAACCACAAGTAGTTAAGGGTAATGAAGTATGTCATATTCTTAGTGAGTTAGTGCTTTCAATTTAAAGACAACAACTAATGTATATGCAGCATATCTAACATAGTTGTACTACTGACTTAGGTCACTTTATTGTAAGGAGTAGTTAATGATTATTTATTTGATCAATTTTGCATGTCTACGTTTGTTTTCCTGAGTATACACTTAAAAGTTACCAATATGTAAAACAACAACCATTGTTAATTCCCTGTCACCTTGTCTGTAATTCAGTTTTGATTGTACTGTTCTTGTGCTACTTTGTGTCTGTTTGTTAATATGTTTTTGTTCTTTTACTTTTAAAATAAAAGTGTCATATGATAAAAAAAAGACAACAAGTACAAGAAGGAATAGATAATGAATAAAAGTATTTTAAGGAAAATATTGTGCCTAGCAATGGTGACCTAGGAAGTCTCTCTCCGCCCTCCCTCCCTCTTTCTGTTTCTCTCTTTTCCAGCACTGTTGGTTGAACCCAGAACCTTCGCAGTGAGGTGCTGATTTCACAAGAAAATCAATCATGTTTTTATTTTGAGACAGTTGCCCAGGCCCTCCTGCCCCAGCTGCTGTAGTGCTGTGATTACAGATGCTCTCCACGCTCCTGGATACAGTGTTCTCTTAAGAAACAAAATTCAAGCTGAAAATTCAGTTTCTGCGTGGAGAATGTGTATGAGGGAGACTAAAGCAGAATGAAGAGGCTGATATGCAGTATGTGAACGAGGGTAGAGGGAGAGACCACAGAAGAGACGGAGAAGTGTAAGAGAGCATAATTAATAGGTTTCTGCTTTAGGAACGGGGCGGTTGGTGGTGGCATTTACTGAGCTGGGAAAGTTACAGAGTTCCCAGGTTTCCTGTAAGAAACAATTGAAATAAAAATCATTTCAAACATGTTACGTTTTTCACTCTGACAGAGCCATGAGCAGTTGTCATGTAAGATACGTTATTTACATTGCTATGTCTACGATGAAGATATTTATCTGGTATCTGCAGTCATTACACTTGATGAAGTTTCCTAGAGAAAAGCTATAAAGTGAGAAGAAATGTGGTAAAGGACTAGTCCTGAGAAAATTGAGCAAATAGATTACAGACAGTAGAAAGAATGAGAAAAGTCAGTAGTGTAATCACGTGTCAATTAGCCTTGCAAAATTCAGGAAACTGATTCCTTAGATTTTCCACTCCATATGAAATTGCAGTATTGGATTTATTATTTGTTTTTGAGAGTGTAATGCCCACAACACTTTAACCACAATGAGCTCAAGTATGTCCTCTTTCAAATTTAATTAGCCACATTATTTCTCTGATCACTGAGATTTTCCCTTATGAGTCAAATTCCCTTCTCTACAAGAAGAGGGCACATCTGGTATTTGGGGGTGATCCTTGTACCTATGCACAGTCGTCTGGACAACAGTGGAGTGTCTGAGATAAAGAAGGATGTGGCTCCTGGAAAGGAAATTCCTTTATTTCCGGTTCCTCAAATGGTAATATTTGATGTCTTTGATTACTTAGGTTATTAAATATTCTTCTTTGGAGTCCAAAACTCTTGTGCTCCTCTGCCTGCCACTTGTGAGTCTGCATTATTATTTTAATAATAATGCAGTCCTGTTTTCCTTTTAATGATGTTGTATGAAGAGGTGTTATAAAATCATATTTAGTGGCTTTTATACCTGTTCTGTTTAGTTATATTTCTCCATATGTGCTCAGTGTGTCTATGGCCAAACCGCCCTATGAGTTCTCCTAAAATTCAAATTCAGTGTGGAGTGGCAGAAGAAAGTAACTGAGGGATGTTTCCTAACCTTGTTATCTCATTTCTGAATTTATACTTCAGTAGGACAGGAAAACAAACTGTATGAAAATTATAGTACTGTACCAAAACTTAGGAGAAAAGGAAAGACAGCTGCAATAAAAGATATTGTGAGCCTTTTAAAATGTACTTAAGGAAAAGTTTTGCATGTCAAATGCCATACAAATACTTTTATTCTTCATTTAAATTTCTAATCTCCCTCCCTTAGATGTCTGGCCAAGTAATTGACACTATGGGAAGCACTGATGATTTTCATTCTGTTAGTGTTAATCTAGTGTTTATCATTCCACTTCACCAAATGGTGCAAGCATTTGTTATAAGTGATGAAAACAAGATTTTTGCTGCAATTTAGGTTCACAAAAAATTAAGCTGAACCTATGGACATTTCCCAGATATGCCCTGTCTCTGCATATGTATAGCTTCCACATTACCAGCATCACTAAGCACAGGGTACTTTTGTTACAATTTAGTGGTGCATATTGGCCATATATACTCCCTCAAGTTATATAGTTTACCTGAAGGATCACTCTCAATGCTGTACATTTTATAGGTTTGGACAAATGTATAGTGCTATGTACTCATCATAATGGTACCATACAGATATCTTTACCACTGTAAAAATTTCTTCATCCTGTGCCTATTCTATCTTTTCCCCAACTCATAGAAATCACTAATCTTACTGTCTGAGTATCATAGAGCTGGAATCGCACAATATGTAGCCTTTAAAAGGCAAGAGATTTGTACAATCTGAAGGGAAACCAGATTATATGTTAAAGATTGGCTTCTCTTAGTAGCATAAAGTTTTCTCTACATTTGCATGGATTAATAGTTCCTTTTCAGTGGTGAATACTATCACATTGCTGGGATGTATCAGTTGTTACTAATTCACCTAGTGAAGGACATCTTGATTACTTCAAAGTTTGATAATTATCAATAAAGTTGTTACAAGTATCTCTGTCCTGATTTCTGCGAAGACATAAGCTTTCAGCTAAGCTGTGCAGTTACCTAATAGTTTAATTTCTGGAATGTATGCTAGAAGTATTTTTATAAGGAAATTCCAAACCATCTTCCAAAATAGCTTTACATGTTTGCATTCTTAGCAACAGTGAATGAGAATTCCTGTGTCTCCACATCATCCCCGATGTCTGGTATTGTCAGTGTTCAGAAGTTTGGCTACGGTAATCGGTATGTAGTGACACCTCGTTTTTAACAGCACATCTTTGCAGTACGGGGTGTTTACATTCCTTACGTGGGGTTGCCACACGTACATAACACATCCTGATTCCCTTTTCATAACCTTTCCTTCCCCTTTCTCACCTCCATCTCCTGATCTCCGTCCCAGTTGTGAAAGATCTGTCTCCTGACTGTACAATATCTATCTTTTAGTTTGCTCTATATTTATAATTTGTGTTTTTCATATCAGAGAAACCATGATGATATTTAAGCTTGGATGTCTGATTTATTCCACTTAACATTATGGTCTCAAGATGCATCCAGAATCTTACAAATGACCTAACTATATCTTTCTGGCAGTGTAGTACTCCATTGGGTATCAGCACTGCATTCAATTTATGAATTTATCTGTTGATGAACAAATAGGTTGCTTCAAAGATGTAGCTGTTATATATTGTGTTGCTATAAAGCATGGACATCCTTTTACGCTGGGGGTTATAAGGTTTTGAGCTCCTTATAGATATTAGTAATTTTCTTGGGGCATGGCTAGCAAAAATTTTCCCAATTTTGTATGTATCTTTTTCATTCTGTTTGCTGTTTGTTTTGTTGAGTAGGAGCGTTTTACTTTCAAATGATTCCTTTTGTTGATTCTCAATTTTTTTTTCCTGCGCAACTGGGGTTTTATTACCCCATGCCTTTAAGATTTTTACCGACTTGATCTTCCATGCTACTGTTTTGCATAACGTGTTTCTCTTTTAACATTTAGTTCTTTGATCCATTTTGATTATGGTTCAGTACATGGTGAGAGATGTGGGTCTAGATTCAATCTTTATTTTTATGTGGATAACCAGTTTTCTTAACCAATTTACTAAAGAGAATATCTTTTCTCTACTGTACATTTCTAAGAATTAGCAAAGAATTAAGGAAGTAGAAGACCTCTACAAGAAAAACTACAGTACTACAAAAACAAAAATGAGGAAATTGGAAGACATCAGAAAATGGGAAGATATTATCTGTTCCTAGATAGACAACCAATATAGTCAAGATGGACATACTCACCAAATGATATACATATTCAGTGCTATCCAATCAATATACCAGTAGTATTCTTCACAGACAGAACTGGAGAAGATAACTCTAAAATTCACATGGAACCAGAAGAGACCTAGAATAGGTCAATGCTAGATAACAAAAGAAAAGTGTGAGGCACTGCCAGCCAAGATTTGAAGTTATATTACAAAGCTACAGTGATAAAAACAGTATGGTGCTGGCAGAAAAACAGGTGTGAGGGTCAGTGGAATAGGAAGAAGATGTATAAACCCCAAGCACATGCAATATTTCATCTTTGGCAGAGGGTATCTCCTTGCTTTAATTTGCATTTCCCTGGTGGTGCATCATGTTGAATTTCATTTTTTGTTTTTTTAAATTGAATTCTAAACTAATGCCTGTAGTCTGATAATGGTCCTTCTCAGTTGTGTTCTTTGCATATAAATTTCCCAGTCTATATCTTTTTTTCTTCGTTTTCTATTCTGATAATATATTGTAGAAATTGCTCCTAATTTTAATAAAGTATAGTTTCTTAATTTTTCTTTCATTTACAATGCCTTTGATATCATAACTAAAGATCTATGACCACTCCCAAGATAATCTAGGTTTTCCCCTATGTTATCTTGTAGGAGTTTTATAGCTCCATGTTTTACATTTTGAGTTAGTTCTTGTGGAGGAAGTATGAATCTGTATCTAGGTTCATTTTGTGTGTATGTGCAGTTGTTCCAGGATAGTCTGTTAGAATGACATCTTTGTCCATTTTACTGCCTTTGTGCCTTGTTTGAAGATCAACTGAATATAGAACCTGGCTCTATATCCAGGCTTTCTGTTCTCCCCTATTGATCTCTTTGTCTTTTCTTTTGCCCCTTCCACACCATCTTGATTGCTGCAGCTTCATAGTCTTGAAGTCACAACATCATATGCCACCAGGGAAATGAAAATTAAAGCAAAGAGATAGCTCCGTCAGTCTTTCAACTTTCTTCTTTTTCTTCAGTATTGCAAGGCTTTTCTGATTCTTTTTGCATATAAACTTTGTAAGCAGTTTGACAATGTCCATAAAATAACTTGCTGGGGGCATATTTTATTTTTAGCTCATCTCTACACTTCTGTGGCTCACATTTCCTCGATACAAAATTTCTTCTTTGAATGAATGAAGGATTGCTTTGGGGAGCTCATTATCAACCAATGCTTTGTAAGTGAGCCCCTGATCATTCACTTGACTAGGGTTTGTCCTGCTTCCTTCTTCTACATAATGTGGAGCCAATTAAAGTTAGGTCCCACTGCAAATGTAGGGGTAGTGATTTTTCTCCACGTATCTTTATTCAGTGAATCCTGCGAGAACTAGTCTTTTTCTTTGCACACATAAGAGAGAGAAAAAGCATATTTCAGTAGGTCCAGCTGCTACAGGAAGAGGTTGGTAATCAAGAGAATCAGCTTAAAGGCAGACCTGTGGGTCAAGGTTTTGTACAGAAAAAGAAATGTTAGGACTAAGTGTGATTACTGAGAGAAAACAGTCAGGAGGAGGCCAATGTTTGTCCCTGCTGCATACAAAGCAATGTCACAGCGTCCTGCTGCCTTAGGGAGAGAGTGTGTAATCGCATAATTCCATTGTCTTTTTAAAATTTAAAATAAAAACTTCCAAAACAAGAAAGCAGAATAACAATGGTTAATACATTGTGTATTATCTTTAACTTAGTTACTCAGAGTATAAGATGTTGGCATTTAATTGTGCAAACAATATTAGCACAAACTGTTCTTTTCAGTGAACTAAAAGAAATTAGTGTATATATATATATATATATTTCTGATTTTCCCTTCCTTCTTTTCTCCAGTCCCTCATTCCAGTTTCTCTTTCATTTTGAAGTTTGTCTGATTTTACAGTATCAACTGTACATTGTACATCTTGGACCTTAATTTCTCTTTTGGCTTCTCATATGAGGGAGACAATACAATGTATATTCATGTGTATCTGGTTCATTTCACTTCTGACTAGGGTATCAAGTTTCATCCATTTCCCTATGAAAGTCTCCAGTTTATCCTTCTTTATGAATAAGTAATACTCCATTATATTAAAAGACCACATCTTTTGTATCCATTCCTCAGTTGATGGGCATTTGGGTTGTTTCCAAGATTTAGCTATGGCAAATTGTGCTGCTATGAACATAGATGCATATGTATCACTTTGGTATGATGTTTTAATTCCTCTGGGAAGATACCCAGAAGGGGAATACCTGGGTCAAATAAGACCTGAAATCCTAGTTTTTTGAGGAATCTCCACAATGATTTCCACAGTGGTTACACTAGTCTACACTCCCACCAACAGTGGAAAAGGGTTCCTTTTTCTTCACAACCCCTCCAGCAGGTTTTATTGGTTGATTTCTTGATAATAGCCATTTTTTCTGGGGTGAGATGGGATCTCTTTGTTGTTTTAATTTGTGTCTCTCAAATGACTAGTGATGTTGTACAGTTTCTCATATATTTATTTGTTGTTTTATTTCATCTTAGAAGTGTGTGTTCATCTCAGATGCCCATTTTTGTATTGACCCCGTAAATTTAGGGGTCTGGGTTGTTTTGTATTCTTCATATGTTCTCAATAGTAAACTTTTTCAGAGCAATAGCTGCCAAGTATTTTTTCTATGTTGTGGGTTGTGTGTTCATTCTGCTGCTGCTTTCTTTTGTTGTGAAAAAGCTTTCATAAAATTAGATACCAGTTGTTGATCTTTGTGATAGTTTCTGTGTGATCATGTTTTTATTCACAGAGTCTTTGCCTAAAAAATGCTTCAAGAGTTTAATCTATTCTATCTTTTTTCGTTTGTTTTCTTTGTTTGTTTGATATTTTTGTTCCCAGGAATCAAACTCAGGACCTTGTGCTTGCCAAGCAGATGCCGTGTCACTGAGCTGTATCCCAACCCTGCTTTGTTCTATCGTACAGAAGATTTAATGTTTCTGTTTTAATATTTAGATACTGGATCCATTTCAAATTCAGTTTAGTGCCTGGTGAGAAATATGGGCCCAATTTTAATCCTTAGAATGTGCAGAGACAGTTTTTGCAGTAGCATTTATTAAAGAGGCTATCTTTCTTCCAGCGAATGTGTTTAGCACCTTTGTCAAAGATATGGTGGCTGAGTATGTCTACAGTGGTTTCTTCATCTTCTGATTTGTTCCATTGATCATCAGGTCTGGGATTTTTGCCAGAACCACACTGTTTTTATCACAGTAGCTTTATAGTATAATTTCAAGTCAGGGATTCTGATGGCCATTGTCTTGCCTTTGCTGCCAAGGATTGCCTTTGCTATTCTAGGACTTTTCTGATTTCAAATGAATCTAGGATTGTTTCCTCTAATTCTGTGAGATATACTATTGGAATTTTGACTAGAATTGCATTAAATCTATATAACAGTTTTGAAAACATGGCCATTTTCACTATACTGGCTCTTCCTACCCAAAAGAAAAAGATATCTTTCCATTTTCTGATATCTGCTTCCATCTTCTTTTTCAGAGTACTATAGTTTTCAATGTAGAGGTATTTTACTTGCTTTTTAAAATTGATTCCTAGGTATTTCACTTTTTGGATACTATTGCAAAAGGTGATGTTTCCCTAATTTTTCTCTCAGTGAGTATTATTTGTATACAGGAAGGCTCTTGAATTTTCAGTGTTCACTCTATACCCAACTATGCTACTGAATTTGCTTATTATATCTAGCAGTTTTTAGTGGAGTTTGGATGTCTTCTATGGAGAATATCACATCATCTACAAATAATGACAATTTAACTTTTTCTTTTATTATCCTTATTTATTTTATTTTTTCTCTTTTCCAATTGCTCTGACTAAAGTTTCCAGAACTATGTTGAATGAGGTAGGAGACAGTAAACATTCTTGATTCATTCCTGAGTTAGAGAGGAAGTTTTCAGCTTTTAGTATGATGCTGCTTGTTGGTTTGTCATAGATGGCTTTTATAATATTGAGATAAAGACCATCTCTTCCAATTTTCTATTGGGTTTTTTAATCATGAAAATAGGTGTTGGACTTTGTCAAAAGCTTTTCCTGCATAGATTGAGAAGATCATGTGGTTTTTTCTTTGACTCTGTTGACATGATATATTACATTTATTGATTTGCATGTATTGAATCATTCCTACATTGCTGGGATGAATTGCACTTGGTCGTGGTATATAATCTTCTTGACAATTTTCTGAATTCTATTTGCCAGTATCTTATTGAGGATCTGTGCATCTATGTTCATTAGGGAGACTGGCCTGTATTTCCAGTTCTTAGTTGGATCATTCCCTGGTTTGGGTATGTGGATATGCATGCTTCCAAGAAAGAATTTGGGAGTGTTGATTCGCTTTCTATTTCATTAAAGAGTTTAATGAAGTGGTGTTAGGTCTTTTCTAAATTTCTTGTAGCATTCAGGAATGAATCCATCAGAACCTGAATTTTTCTTTGTTGGTAGATTTTTTAATGACATCTTCAATTTCATTGATTGATGTTGGCTTATTTAGGATATTTATATCTTCTTCATCTTTGATAATTCCTATGTATCCAAGAATCTATCCCTTTCTTTTACATTTGCCATCTTATTGGAATACAAGTGTTCAAAGTAAGTATAGATGATCTGGATTTCTGCAGGATCCATTGTGATTTCTGTCTTTTCATTCCTTATTATGTGGATTTGAGTCTTTTTTTTTCCCTTTTCTTGATAAGGTTGAATAAGGCTTTGTTGATTTTGCTTAACTCTTTGGTTCGATGATTCTTTGTATTGGTTTTTCAGTCTCCAGTGCATTAATTTCTGCTCTGATCTTTATGATTTCCTCCCTCAAATGAGCTATTGGCGTAGCTTCCTCGTCTTTTCCTAGAAGTTTGAGGTTCACTATGAAGTTGTTTATTTGCACTTGCTCTGTTTTCCTGGTATGGGTGTTCACTGCTATACATTTCCCTCTTAGGGCTGCTTTTTTTAAATTTTATTTTAAGAATAAAGGAAGAAAACATATTAACAAACACATCCATTTACAAAATAGCATAAGAATAATACAAACAATACAGACTTACAGACCAAGGGGTAGGAAATTAACAATGGTTGTTGTATTACTATTGATATCTTCAAAGTGGTTTCTCAGGAAAACAAATAGAGACATGCAATAATGATCAACCCAGTAATCATGAACTGTTCCTTTCAGTAAAGCAACAGAACACAGTAATATGACTGTTAGCTACCCTATATATACATACATGCATAATTCCCCCTTCTTTCCCTTCTCCTTTCCCACACCCCAGTTGCCCCTTACTTAGGGCTGCTTTTATTTTGTCCCATAAGTTCTGGTATATTTTATCATCCTTATCATTTAAATGTAGTAACTGTCTAATTTTTTCTTTAATTTCATCTGTGACCCCTTTGTTGTTCAGGAGGGTGCTATTTAATTTCTGTTTTTATGAAGTTCTCTCAGTTTCTTTTGCCATTGATTTCCAATTTCATTGCACTATGGTCTGATAATATGCATGGGATAATTTGATTCCTTTGCATTTACTGAATCACGTTCTATGACCTAGTATGTGGTCTATTTTGGAGATCATCCTGTGTGCAGCTGAGAAGAATGTGTATTATGATTTTGTGGGGTGGAACACAGGGTAAACATCTACTAAGTCCATTTGTTCAAAAGTTTGGTTCAGTTCTAATAGTTCATTGTTGATTTTTTATCTAGTTGATCTGACTTTTTGTGACAGTGGGGTATTGAGATATCCCAGTGTAATTGTATTAGTGCTTATTTGCTTTATTTTGTCTGTTAAAATTTGTTTTATATAGTTGGGTGCACTGGTACTTGTTGCATATGTATTTATGATTGCTACTTCTTCTTATTGGAGTGTTCCCTTTAGAAGGATGTAGTGAACATTTTTTATCGCTCTTGGTCAGTCTTGGCTTGAAATTATCTTGACTACAAATAAAATAGCTACCTCTGCTTTTTTCTGGGTTCCTGTCACATGGAGTATTGTTTTCCATCCTTTGACTTTCAGTCTGTGAATTTCTTTCTGAATTAAATGTGCTTTTTGTAAGTAGCATATTGTTGGACCTTGCTTCTTGATCCACTTTTCCAGTCTTTGTCTTTTGATTGGTGAATTGAGACCATTAACATTGATGGTTATAGCTTACACGTAATGACTTATCCTTGTCGTGCTATATTCCTGTTGTCTCCCCCTCTTTCATCCCTCCCTCTGTTTAATTGTTTGCATTGGCAGATGGATTCCTTCTGTTGGGGCTCATGGAGTTGTAGTCCTTGTTATGTCTTTCTAGAATGTCCTGCGAAACATTTTGGAGTGCTGGTTTGCTATTCATAAATTTCCTCAGATGTTCTTTGTCATGGAAGTATCTTACTTCATAAGTTTTGAAAGAGAGTTTTGCAGGGTACATCAATCTGGGTTGAACATTGTTTTCCTTTAGAATTTGAAATACTTCAGTATAAGTTCTTGACTTGACAGTTTGTTCTCAGAACTCAGCTATAATTCTTATGGGCTTTCCTTTATAGGTGAACTGTTTCTTTTCCCCAACAACTTTTAAGTTTCAATCCTTTGTTGAATTTCTGGAATATTGACTATGATATGCCTGGATGTAATGTGTTGTTTTTTATCTTTGCAGATTGGAGTTCTATATGTCTCATTTAACTCTTTGTCAAATTCTTTTTCTCTACCAGGGAAGTTTTTGCCCATGACATCTGTTGTGGAGGAACATCTGGGAAACTTTCCTTGAAAGAGAAGCAATTGTCTCCATTTTGGCTGAGCCTGACCCTATTTCCGTGTACCGATATGTACAGAGCTGGCAAGGACACTTTCCTAATCCCTTCAGTTGGCTTTAAGCAATGCATATCAGTCTAGCCAAGGTACTGATGGTAGTCTGGAGATGGCAGGCATGCTTCTCCAGAGTCCCCATTGTTCCTATATACGAGCAGGATGAAGCAGAATGTTGAGCCAATGCCCCCCACTATTGGCTGAGATCAAGCCTTGAAATATAGGCTATAACTTCCTGGGGCTTGAAAGATTACACGTCATGGCTGAAGCAACAACCCTAAAACACTAGATACTATCTCAATTGTGTTATGCAGATTACTGTTTCCACATATCCTCTCTGCATTTGCAGAGGTGATTTCAGGCCTCCTACCTAGCCCAGCTCATAGCATTCACGTACTTCCCATGATTCTCACAGTCACTCATCCTCAAGTCACTCCCTTCTTCATGAATGAACAAAACCTAAGTTAGGCTTTGAGTCGAGGCCTTTGTTCTGGATCATGATGATTGGACTTAGGACCTATTGGCTCCCTATAACTATAAATATGCCTTAGTATCTTTATTCTCACCATGGGTTGCACTGGAAATGGTACATTGAAATTAACTCACTAGAATTCCAATTACTTTTTCATAGGATCACAAATATAAACTTCCTGGGCCATGACAAGGACCAAGAAGGGCTCACTATATATTACAAAATCCTACCTATTCAATTTGCTGGGAATGAAAATTTGCTGCCTGTTTGGCCCATGCCCTGGTTCTTTGGCACTGTGCCACAATATTTTCTGTGACCCTAAGTAAATCTCAGTCATGGAGTACCAGGAAGAACACTGATGTCAGTTTTTGCTATAATGATACCATCAGCAATGAGAATAGCATTAAACATAGCCTAGAAAATTACAAACTGAGCTGACAACTAATTTGCCCCCTTTAACCATATGAACTAGATTTTGGTTATATAACAAAATCTAAAACAGACCAGAAAATTATACGCAGTATACAAGTACTTAGTATCTCAATTTTGCCCTCAGGAATTAAAATTTAAAATGGGTTAGAAAGAAAATAGAGAAGTAGAGGAAGTGATTAGATATAAGGCTGGAGGCAAAAGGGGATCACACTACCTTTGGGAAACTAGTGCTGAAGCCTGGACAGAAAGAGAAAAGGAAGAGATAGAACAGAACAGAATAGAACAGAAGCACAACCACAAAGAGGATACAAACCATGCTAACGCTCATAGAAAAGCAAGATCAAACAATGAAGGTGCACAAAACAAAAACAGAGAACAAAAATAAAGACAAAACCACCACCACAGCAAAAAACAAATGAGCAAGAGAGAAAAAAACCAAAAAGCTCATTTCCAGGTTAGTCTCTGTTGTCACTGGTAGACAACACGTGGAGACAGAGTTCTGATCCATGTCAATTTATTCCAGCAAGACACCAGTAGCTTTCTGGGGGATAGTCGATAATCTTAGTGAGCCTGAACCTTCTGGCCACGACCAAACTCATTCAGGCTGCAGCCAACAGGACACCTTCCGTGGGCCTGAGCCCAGTTGGGAGCCACTAGATGGAGCTGGTAGTCATTCTGAGTTCTGAGCTCAGCCAGCTCCTCTCTAAGATGGCTCTCAGTCTATGACTTCCTCATGTGGGATGACTGAGCCCTTAGCACTCACTGCCAGCTTGTGCAGTCCTTCAGGTCCACAGCTCCCCTCCACTGCTGCATCTCTTTGTGGAGGCTTCTGGAGTCACCAGCAGTCGCCATGTGTCCACAGGCTTGAATAGCTCTTTTCCTGCAATGAGTCCCATATCAGGGGGAAGGCACCACCAGGTAGCCCTTTCTTCTTCATTCAAGTTTCTCTTCACTTTCTCCGTAGGCTTTAATTCATGGTTCAGATCTTTCCTGGGTCCAGGGACCCCAATTCTCTCCTTCATATCTTCCTCACATTGCCATATTCCAGGGTCTCAATGGCTTTTCCCCTGCTGCTGTTTCTCTGCTGCTTACCACTTTGCCATCTTCAAGAGCTCTTAGGTTAGGGCCTCTAAATACATCACCGTTGGCCAATTCTACATGTTACAGCAAAGTCTATAAAAAAACATTTCTAAAGTGCATTTTTTTCATGACTAGTCAAATCTATAAACCTTTGTTCTGTACCTCACATAAAACATTTTCTTTCTCAAATATTTTTTGTCTTGCTTCTTGGGTTTCATGAGGCATTATTTTGTCTGTACCAAGGAATTAATTTCATGCATGAAGGACTATGCAATACTCAAGCAAGGCAGGTCATTGTTAACAGTGTAGCTTTTAGTCCTGGAGCAATGCAGAAGGACAAAGGATTCACTGAAGCTTTTTGAGCTATGGTTGCTGCTTCTTAAATAGAGACTGAAGTGAAGATTCCAAGCCCGGTAGTGTGTGTTGCACTTCACTTCAGCTTTCCTCTTGATACTGGAGTGTTTTATGGGGAAATGAGTAGGTGTGAGGTGCACTTAGTTTTTCAAACTTATATGTAAAAATGTCTTTGTCATCCCCTTGGAAAGAAATAAAATTGACAGGGACAGATGGAAGTTTTGTCTTCTTTCTCTGAGGAGGCAAATTAATACAATTAAAATGAGTATTGTGCCTACATTAACTGACTAGCTAAGTAAGAGGATAGCCACAAATATATTTAAAATGCACATGAGTATTTATAGAGGTTCAATATTTAAAAAAAACAAACCATCTGGATAAAAATGGGAATGGAAGGATCCTCCTCAGATTTCTAAATAATGGGAAGGTTTTCATTTGAGGACACAGATATAGCTTACTTTAATAAAGGATGAACACTCATGTTTACTAAAATAGAAATACAGAACAGAAAGTTCTAAAGATAAATGAGAATTAACTAAAACAGTATTTTTAAAAGTTTGGCTTTCACATAGCAAGCAAGACTTGTTGATAGAAAATAGTTACGTGCGTTCACAAAACAGTAAAAATAACATTAATTAGTGAAAAATTGATCAGTTAATGGAGGAATGAATTCTAGATTTTTAAAGTGGCACTTAAAAGGTAGCACATAAAATTCCGTTCATTGTAAGTGTGAGAGTTTAGCCGGCATAGATCAATGAATTATATAAAGCCTTCTTCCTTTGCAGAAATGGGGCCATGCTTCAGGATCAGAGCCCAAAGTGTTTACATAACTTGTGTTTACATGATTTCCTAAATGTACAAACTATATTATTAAGTATAAAATATGAAGTTTTGGAACGTTAAAATATTCAATTCAAGAACATAATGTTAGAAGAATTTTTTGGCTTTAGAGCTGAGATGTCTTTATTTTGCTAAAATATATGTATCCAATTTCTTAATCTCATTTAAATTCAGATGCTTTTTAAAATATGTTTTTATTGTTTTTTATTTAGATGCTTTAAGTAATCATTTATAACTTAATATCATTTACTAATTCTCTGAGTGACTAGATATTTTCTTTACCATAAGCGTTCTAATATGTCTGATTTGCTGGAGAAAATATAGTAGTAATTGAGATTGAAATTAAAGCAAAAACAAAACAGAACCAAAATGTATTCCTGGCTTTTTTTTAAAGACAGGCTCTTGCTCTGCAGTTCAAGATGGCCTTGAAAAACTCACTATGCAGACCAGCATGGCCTCAAACTCATGGTGAACATCCTGCCTCAGCCTCCCAAGTTCTCACATTATGGGCACACACCACCATGCTCAGTCACGTTCCTATCTTATAAAAACACATTTGCAAACACTTTTCTAAGGCAGTTGAATTGTCTTTCATTAAGAAACATTAAAACAACTCTGTAAGTTCTTTTTTATAAAGATATCTGTTGGGGATATTGCTCAGCATCATAAGAGCCTGCCTGGAAAACATAAGGTCCTGCGTTTGATTCCCAGTACAAAAAAATATATTTAAGAAAAAGAATTCCAAAAAGATATTTGTATACAGTACATCTTTATGTGTACATAAAGGTTATTTTACATGATGACCATGCAAGTAGTTTTAATATACAAGCGCATCACAATAAGCTCCTAAATCCATTGTGTAAAACAAAACAAAGCCATCTAGACCAGTGGGTGTATACAGTTATTTTCTACCTATGCAAATGAAAGGTGCTAATGCTGGTAATTATAGGAGCTTGGTTTGAAGAAGTAATCTATAGGTACCTCAAATTATTGTTTATAAAGATAATGTGATAATGAATATATTTTTTTCATTCACTACTGCCAGAATATTCTTCTCTTTGTAAGTTCTTAATTCATTTTTATGTACTGGGTGGAGTAGAAATGCCCCTAATCTATTTTCCCTCTGCATTTTCATAATTTTTCAAATAGAAAAGTCGTGAAGCAACACCCAGTGTTTCAATTTCTCTTGTAATAGTTTTCTTGAGGAGGGGGCTATATCCTAAAGTTTATGGCAAAAATTAATGTTTATCTGCCCACAAATATGCTAGGAAAGCCATTTTATGGCACTGTTCTGGTTGTACTTTCTAGGTCACTGAAAACAGGACAGAAGGCTCTAAGCTATGTGCTCTGCAAAGTGGAACTGTTTTGTTTACATGCACCAACGCCCCATTTGCAGAGAACCACAATGCAATCAGAGCAAGATCCATAAAGGATAGATTTATTTTATAGCCTGGCTTAAAAGCTATGAAAACAAGACCTTTCAGTTTCAGCTAATTTGTTTGATCAAATGCTAACAACTATATTGTTCAGCGCTCTTTGGCAAGTTTGGTGACCATGTAAGGTAGACATCCAGTGCTGTCTTCTCTTTATGTATTAATATGTGTTTATATATACTACTATTAAGACTAAAGAGCACATTATGCAGTAACCATGAATTTTTTTGATGAATTCACGAAGATTATACTCTTGAAAAACATGTTAAAATATGGTAAAATATGTATAATTAGAATAGTAACTGTTTAAAGAAGAAATATCTGGATGAACGCTACACAAATGAAACAAATGCCACTCTAAAAGAGGAATGGATTTATGCAAAATGATCCACATAACTGTATAAAAGTATATCATATTCTGTGACCAGTGTTTTTTCTGTCACACTCCATTGCCTGTCTCGTATAAATCAGTTGGCAGACAATAAAATGTAGTATTTGTTTTCTGAGCGCTCTGATCTCTATCCTGAAGTCACATTTTCGTGCAAGCTGATATTTTGAGGGGAATGTGCCCTCTTAAATAGGGTCCACCAAAGTTAAATATATAGTTTCCTGCATGGTGTGTTTTGAAAGTCACTAAAGACAACGCCACTCAAAACTTCATTTTCCATATCTGCTCTTGTGTATGAATATTCCACCATCATAATTGCTTTTAAAGATGAAGGCATTACTGAAAAAGACTCTAGTATTCAAATGTGTTTATTCCCTACAACAGAACCTACCCGGTGAATATACTATCTACATAGGAACCACTGCCTCAGGTCAAGAAATTTTCTGGTCATGGAACACCGTGCCCACGGAGCTTTGAAACATGGGCATCAACCATGAGTATCAGCTACACTATTTAAACGCTACCAAACTTAAAGTCCTTCGTGTGTGAAGCCATCCTTCTCTCCTCTACCCTGATTTCCTTTAACACTCCAAAATGTTTTGCTCTGTACCCTGGGGGTTGCTATCCAGATAAGAGGAAGACCAGGTCCTCTTCTTCCGGTCCAAAGACATTCTGAGAAAAACAGTGAGAAACGAAAGAGACAGGAGAGATGATACACACAGGTTCTCATAAAGGAGAAGGATTAAGATTACTAGCACTTTTTGACTTTTTCATCTTTCTTTATGTTGAGGGCGAGGCTGAGAAGGCCTTGCCCCACCCAGGGGCTTGCTAGGCCGAGGTCAGCAGAAGGACACTACAGGGCGAGGTGGGCACACGGCAGCGACGACTGCAGTGAAAGCGGAACGCCTGTGTCAGCTCTGTGAGCCCGCCCGCAGGTTGATCAGCGCCCTGATGGACGAGGAGCTCCTCATGGTGCACAAATATCAGGCAACTCCCAGCAGACTGTTGCCGCCCCTGCGCCAGCAAAGACAGCGCACTCGCGCCCCTCCGGAAGGGGCGCCAGGAAAGAAACTGAGGTCTGCAGAAGACTAAACAATAGCATAAATGAAACGAAGTGCAAAAGTACAGAGACCCCTGAAGGATTACTTTAACTTTAAACTCAGATACTTGTACTTTATTTCTGTTCCTTGCTGGTTACATCATGTATGGGAGTTAAGTGTGAGTAATTGTCAACGCTGCCCCGCACACAGGCAGATGGACTATAGACCCACTGAACTGCATTCTATTCCTACTGATGAATAAACAATTATTACACTACTGATATCTCCTAGCCCCTCATCAACCTGCAAAATGATAGTGTCCCTAAGAAAACCAGGGGGTAGTAATAAAGCACATTTCATTAATTACTTCTACTTATTCAAATTACACTTGTCATTAAATGCCTTTAAAATAGGCATTTGTGGATATTTTCTAGAGATGCTATAGTTCAGAAGTGACCACATTTTAGTTTATACCACACTTAAAATTTTTTAAAACATTCCCAGATACAAGCCAATAAAATGATAAAAAATTAAGTTCATTTTAACCAACAGTCACAATGAACAACTTAGTATCTTGTATGCCCAACAAAACTAATGTTATGGACAAAATTTTAGAGTATGTTAATTTTATATTTAAATAATTACCATTAATTACTAATGGGAGGTAAGAATGGCACGGCTTCTCAGACCATGTGAGGAGGTCTGGCTTGGACAGTCACCCTACGCTTTATTATAGCGAATTTTGATCACAGTAGCGGATGAAAATTTATCTTTGCAAAGACACGACATCACTTAGGGGATTTAACACAATCTAACACAGAAGTTATGAAGCCCCTCCAGCTAGTAATCCATGGGATGCTGCCCAGTAGATGGTGGGTACTGCTACTTCTCTCTAACAATGAGCACTGTATCCTATGGCATCCCTGAGAGTATGCTACTGTGCTCAGAGGACCTGTATGCACTAAGAACAACAGCTATAGAACCTAATGACATAAAGCGAATATGAATAACCAAATTAATATTATTTATAACCCCCTTAGAACAATGCTTGTCATTTAGTGTGTACTTAATAGATTTTACCTATGGCAATTGCTATAATTAAATAAGACCGCCCCTGATAGAAACAAATATACTTAAATGATCAGGTACAATCTGTAATTTGCTTCATTATTTAAGAATGACACCTATCATTGCTCATTATTCAATGGCTCCATAATATTGTTTGTGTATCTCTACTGCAGCTGTTATGTAGGATTGCAATTTGTTTGTGTGAATTTACCTCAAAGTAGATCAAGGGCAAAGAGCACTCATTCCTTTGGCATTTCAAATTGCTGCCTTTTGTATAACATAACATGATTAATTAGCATTTATTAAATGAATGATCTAATGTAGACTAGTAATTCAAAGTAGCATTAAGCACAAGTCACTGAGAATATGTTTTCTCATCAATGAACCCTAATACCAGACTCCCACAGTGTAAAAGAGGAAAGGTTTCTTCTGGCTCACAGTTTTCAGAGGTTGCTCTCTGTAGTTGGCTGGCTCCAAGGCAGGGTGGCTGGCAGAGGGGCATGCAGGGGAGAATTGCTCAAGGCGTAGCGTGCAGGAGGCAGAGAGGGAACAAAGGAAGAAGGAAGGAAACTGACCCTCAAGTTGAATAGAAGCATCAAACTAAACCAAATTTAATTTTGAAGTGAAATGAATGTCAGCCCTCATTCCTCAGCCAGTATGAGCTAACTGCTCATGGTACTTGTTCAAAAACTATGGCAGTGAGAGGTATGCAAACCAAAAAAAAAAAAAAAAAAAAAAAAAAAAAAAAAAAAAAAAAAAAAAGAAAGGAAATTAGAAAATAAACCATCACTACCAGGACTAAAGGCCTAATTATATAGATTAGAATTTCATAATATAACCTCTGTTTTATATATCAAACAAAAAGGAAATTAGAAAATAAACAATCCCTACCAGGACTAAGGGCCTGATTTTATAGATTAGAATTTCTTAGTATAACTTCTGCTTTATATATCGAATATATCAGTAAGCCTCTAATCTTTAAGATTCTCACTCTTCATGGAAAGACAACTTGAATCACTAACTACAAAGCATGCATAGTTTCGCTGTATCCCCAATGCTCAATGAACTATATTCAAAGAAGAGAAAATAGCATCATCACTGTGTCATCATTACTGGATAAAAGAAAGTGCACAGTTTATACCACAGTAGTGAAGAGGTGTGATTCGTGTTGTAAATTGCTAAGCATTATCCATCTATCACTGAAAATGAATAAAAGAGCAATTTCCATACAATGCCCAGTTAAAGTGGTAGAGCACTGGTGCACTGCAGTAAAAATGTACTCTGTGGGGTCTGTGTTTATTCTGATTTAATAACCTAGCATCAGGGGAATAATAATTTTATAAACATTGAAGGTAACTCATTTTTGTTAGTCAAATTTATAGAAGGTTTATTTCCCATTTGTTTTCTTATTTTTAGAACATTCTAGTTGGTAAAGCATGCTTTGTTGTAATAATTGTATATAAATATATAAATATTAGTAAAATTATGATATTCAAAATTTAAATACTAAATACATGTCTAAAACTTAGCCATTTGAATGGGACAAATACCTTTATGGTTTCTGGAAAATGCACTACTAAATTTATAAGTATTACAGTATTTCAGTATCAGAAATCTAGTTATTAATACTAGATTAAGGAGATGAAAAAAGGAATTGAAATGTGTTATGTACATGTCTCAACTCTACACAAGAAACATAAACATAATTGTGTACTGCAAACATATATAGAAAAGGAAATTGAGAGATGGACAGAATAATACAAGTCAGGAAAAATCTCACCATCATACAATCTTTGTAAGTCATCTTCAAAAGCCATAGGACTGATCTTTCAGTTTATGACTGAGATCTGGTGGTCATTTCAGGTTACTTCAAAACCTTAGAGATCTGCCAACTAGTTATTCATTTCCAGAACAGAATGAAAAAGGATGTTTCTATTTCTGATGTGCAGAACAGGGATGTTTAACTACACAAACTGTGTGGCTGCTTTACCGACATCATTAGAGTAGTATGAGTAATTGTGAAAGCTGAATCTGCCAAATCCTCCCTGAAAATACTTCTGGAAAAGTGCTGCCTCATACTCATGAGGAAGTTTCTGCTCTATCGCCATAACACAGCTTCATCTACGGAAGATCTTGTGTGAACTGGTCACCTACCAGACTTTTGTCTGTTAGCCTTGTTATGACACATATATTCTAGAGGATTAACAATGTTTCCATCAACAAAGTTGCTCAGAGTACCAGACGTAAGAACGCAAGATCGATCAAATCATTAAAGAGAATAAAAAATAAACATTAGAGAAGATACAGAGTTTCACTAGACAAGATGGAAGGAATTCACCACTGCTTGTTATACTGTATATTGTTGTCTTCAAATTAGTTGTTCAGATTACCAGATATAAGCATCCAAAATTGGTCAAAAAGAAAAGAAAATAAGCATTAACTGTTCCTTTTAATAAACTATTAGACATCAGCAGTATAGTTATCCCAGCTAGCCATATGTATATATTGCCTTCTTACATGTGGTAATCTGAGCAAATTCACTGAAAATAACAGTATGTAATATAACAACCACAGTTAATCCCTATCATTTTGTTCTGAAACCCTGGATCAGGGTTAAAAAAGTCTCGCTTTTGTTTTTTAAGATAGTCCCTTTCCTGAAGAGCTGCTGTAAACACAGATGTCACCACCATCTTCTTACTACTACAGAATCCATTGTCTCCATCAAAAATATCTTTAAAGGCCACAAAATCCCTGAATAATGGGTACAATCTAAACTTCGGGGCATCTTTGTAGAGCAACTGACCTGGGACAGCTCTTGGGAGATGGGTAGAATTTGGACAGGTGGAAATGTGCAATAAAGACACTCTGGGCTAAGGAACTGACACGGAGAAATAAAGAGCATACTAAGGAAGATTACAGGTACACTGGTGCGGAGAGTATGTGGGCACTTCAGGCAGAAAAAGGACAAAAATACTCTAAAAGTATACCGAGCTCTGAGTCTACAGGTTTTGAATCACGGCATAAGGTATTTGGACTTTTTGTTCGATTTTTTAGTTAGATAAGTTTTAGATATTTAAACATATTTTACATAAATCCCATAGGGACCTCAGGAAAATTTTGGTCTGAAGAATGACTTCTTTAACAGGCACATAAACAAATCAAATACCCCCAATTTTTTTCAAACACTGTATGTAAATTTGATATAAATATTTTTGAGATGAGGCATCTATAACCATTAGGAGCATATGCTTACTATGATTTTTGCTCAGATTTCTCAAGATGTATATAAGTACTGTGTGTGATATAATGCCACTGTGTACTGAAACAGCTTAATATCATCACTAATAAGTGTGTTTTTTTTGGTAATGGGAATCGAACTCAGGGCCTGGCACTTGCCAGGTAGGCACTGTCTCCTGGGCTATCTGCCCAGCCTTCATAAGGTCTTTAAGTGAGTTGTAAGCCTTCTTAAAAGCAAACATGAAATGATATAAAAAAGCCTTTGAGTAAGTTTTTGTAAGATTATTAAAATTTCTTCAGTTGATTGCTATGGTGAGAGAAAAAACATTTTAAAAGCTTTTATTCTTATTGAAATGGAAGGTGTAGAAGGAGAAAAGACACTTTTTTAATGTGTAATCTGTATAAGAATCAATACAATTTGTACTTGGAAGATAACACTGGAAAATTCAGAAAAGTACATAGAAGGGAACACAAAGCAACCATTCTGCTACCACAGAGTCAACCACCGAAAATATTTGTCATGTTCTTTGCAGCATACTGTTTCCCTGTATTAATATAGGTAACATTTTTCCAAATTGTAATAATATCACATTTTGCTTTAATTTTTAAACATAATGACATATCAAATATTTTCACTACTCGATCACTAAATATTTGCAAAGGTAATTTAATAGTTGAGGCAGTTCTACTTATGCATATAATTGTTTCTTGTTTTAATAATTTACTTTACATAAGTCTTTATATAAAACCTCTTACTTCATATAATTTTTTCATGCTTTTCTAATCATAAATAGTAACAATATTACGAAGTAGTATGTGCATGTGAGATATGATTGAAGGATACAGTGCGTGTTTACACTTAAAGCATTTTCTGAAGTGGTTCTGGAAGTCCTCTTTGATGAATGTCTTTAATTGTATTGTTGTGGTTGCTTTATTGTCCTGATTCCATCAAAATTTTTACTGTTCATGATGCTGACTTTGGAGAAGAGCAAGAAGACACAGAGTAGCTGGTCCAGCAAGTGAGGTGAATAGAGACACACCATGATGTTTTATGAGCCTGGCTTTATTTTAGATGTGATTCAGCAGCAGTATTTACCATATTTTTATGACACCTCAGAAAGACACTCGTGAAAGAGACTTCCAGAACTGCTTCAGAAAGTACCTAGAAAAAATGGGATAATTGTTCTTGAAGCAAGGGGGAGTACTTTTGAGGAAATTTTAGGGTAATATCTTTGACTGCAATTTTTTTAAATTTAAGCATTCACCTTACAAAGTGCTGAAGGCAAATGGGTGTTGTTAATATTTTGGATAGAAATAGCTTTGCAGAAATGATGATATTGTGTTGGGGAATTAATGATAATATCTTTTACTGGAATAATTATTTTGTTCCAATATTCACCATCTAACTTGATCACTCTTTTTAGTATGCATGTGACACATACATATAGTTTGTACAATGCTGTCTTGAGTTCACATTATATTATGACAATTTTCTTATCTCCATATAAATTTAATTGTTTGAATGATAGCTATGTATGACCTCACAATACAGGATCAAGACCAAAAAAAAGAAGAAAGTATTTTGAACTTAGAGGTACTTATAATTCCTTTAACTTGAGATAATCATTTTTACCATTCTTATGTGTATTTTTAGTCTGTTCTATTTACAGAGATTCACAATAAAAATAAAAATACCTTCACATTGTCTTCAAGAACTGTGCACTCTGTATGATCTTGTGATATTTTTAAATAGTATCTTTGTTCTAAACTCTTTGGAAACTGTATTTTCTAAATCATGTATGTGTGATTATGATATGTGACCTGCGGGTATTTTGTGGATTACCTAATGAATCTCCTGAATGGCTGTCAAACGTCTCCCCTCAAACTGCACGAACCGCCCAGCGCCTGCTCCTCACCACCTTTGCTCTTGAAGAGTTTCTGTCACGTTCCGGTTGGGCCTGCCTGTTTGGCAGGACATCAAAAGAGGCTTCTTTCAGTGGGCAAGGCCAGCAATAAGCTTCGCTGTCTCCTCAGAGATATATTAATTCTCTAGATTGTCATAACCTGGTCCACAGGAAAGGAATCTGCTCATTTCCTTACTTTGCTTTTTTACATCCTTCTGACACAGTACTGCGGTCACGTGATGAGCGAACGCAGTGAATGGAAGCCCCAGCTGTTCTGCAGAGGTTGGCAAGGCGCTGCCCTCTCAGAGGGTGGGAACGAATGTTGCAAGAACTCAGCAGTGTCCCACCTCAGTGACAGTGGAATTAACAATAATAAAGACAACATTAAAATGATGAGATACGTTGAGAGCTAATGGATCACTTACAGAAGGCAGCTCAAGCTCAGATTGTTCAACAGTACCACTGGAGGAAAAGAATCAATGGGATAATATATTTAGAATATTGAAAGAAAAGAAGTTGATATCCTCAGGCATAAAAGCTCTCAGCTACTCTGCCAAGTATGAAGCCACACTGAGAACAACTTTGAAAGGAGCAGTAAAATATTATACAAACAAAGGTAAGGAGGGCCCCAGGAGATAGGGCATAGACTCAGTGGTTAGCAATAATTGCTGATTAGTTACTAAAAGTTTAGGCTAATACACTAAATCTGTGTTTTACCACGCTCTACAAATTTCTCTATCATTACATCAATGCTCTAATGATGATACTTTAACTGGTTTCACTATTACTATTGTACTTTTTATTTTTAAGTTTTTCTTTAAAAATCTGATTATTTCAAACAAGCATGGAAAAACGGATGCTAGATTTACCCTGCCATACATTCAATCTATATAACAATCAACCTAATAAAATAGGCAGTGCACTGGTTCCCAAACGTTGCGCTAGAGGCCATCAGTGGCCTGTGGAAGTTCAGAGCTTGAAGAAAGGGAAACAGGTGAGAGGAGATGAGATTCTCGTCACTCCGGCCTCCTGCCCAGAGATAGCTCACTACTGTGAGGTACCAAAGAGAAGCAGCCTTCCTGAGTACACAAGGCAGAGCTCCAACAGGAAGTGGAATTTTCAGAACATGGCATTACAAAGGAGAGAGAAGCACAAACGTGGGCCCCAGACATCATGGGAATTACATGTGAGGCCTTGACCTGATTCTGAGGTGAATAATGCAGAGAAACAGTTCTGAGGGCCTAGTAGCAACCGGCTGCTGCAAGGATGAATGGTAAAAGGAGGAGAAACTAGAAAGTTGTGGTATCAGGGTATGTTAGAGTGCTGGCTCAGGCAGAATAAAGAAATTTCATTCATCATCTGCTGTGTTCAACTATAATAAGACAAAGGAATAAGGATCAAATCCTAGAGACAGAACCAAACCTTGAGATGAAAGACCAAACTGAAATAAACATGTTTAAACAGGGCATAAAGCTAAGACAGACATATTGGAGAATATCTAATAAACGGTACGTGCCCGAACAAAACCTTAACTAGCTTGGAAAGAAAGCAAGAGTCAAGAGGCCCTGCAATGTGTCATTTGTGATACCCAGCATCAAAGCAAAAATTATTATATGCTCCGGAAAGCACATGTTTAGATAAAAGTAATCTAGACAAAGAAACCTTGGGATGGTCTAGATACTGGAATCATCCAAAGGGAAATTTAAATTTACTACTGTAAATATGATTAAGAATGTGAACCATCACATACAATAAACAGATTGGGGCTTTTAGAAAATAAATTTAACATGTATAAACAAATCATATAAAAGATCAAGAGAGTGAGGGATGGCGCACACAGGAGGATCGCCGTGACTTCGAAGCCAACCTGGGCTGCACAGTGAGTCCAAGGCTAGCCTGAATTACATAGCGATGCCCTGTCTCAAAAAAAAAAAAAAAAAACAAGAGAGAGAGAAATGAACATTACAGTATCTGAAATAAACTTTACTGGGTTATCATAGCAAGATCTTGTACATGGCAGAAGAAAATGTAAATGACATTTAAATAAATAAATATAAAATGTCTAAACTAAAGAATGGAGAGGAAAAAATGGGTAACAGAAATAAATTCTCAATGACCATTGCAGTAATATAATCAGTCTAGGAAATCTAATTTAAGTCTGATGACAGGACAGTGAAAAATTATATTTTAAAAAATATTGGGCCTGAAAATTTTCAAAATTTGGTAAACAATACCAAGAAATTCAGTAAAAACTAAGCAGGATAAATACAAATAAAACTATAACTGATCATATTACAGTTAAATTGTGAGAAATCAAAGATAAATGAAAATTTTAAAGGCAACCAGGTGAAATGACACAAGTGTATAAGAGAACAAAAGCAAGACCTAAAAGAAGTTATTTAAGATAATGAAAAATGACTTTAGGGCCAGAGATTTGGCTCAGCAGCATAGTGCCAACATGGCAAGTGCAAGGCCCTGAGTTCAATTCCTGATACCAAAAAGAAAAGTGACTTACTGTAGAATCTGGGCATATAAGAAAAGAAAACGTGAAATCAAACAACAGTAAAATAGAATGTGTCAAAAAATGAACACTGAAGACCAGTTGAAAACTCAAGACTTAAATTAGAACAGAAAAGAGTTTCATCTCAATGCTATATGAAAATTTAAAAGAATAAATTAAGCCCAAGATAGTAAAATGTAAGAGCATAAACCAATGAAATAGAAAATAGAAAAAGTTAATGAAGCTGAGTTTAGTTCTTTTTAAAAATTAATAAAATTGACAAACCCCTTGAAAGACTGATAACAAATGACAAGTTATGAAAGGATTGGAAGAGAATAAAAGACTACATACTACAGATATTAGAAGACTAAAACTGAAGTTCCTTGATTAAAATACTGACAATTTAGATGAAATGAACAAATTTCTTGGAAAACACAAATGAACAAAATTGATAGAATAAGAACAGCAAATCTGACTATTCCTTTGTCTGTTACAAAAGATGAATTTAAGATGGAAAGTCTTCCCATAAAGAGATATCTGAGGCCAGTCATTTCTTCAAAAGATTTTTATCACATATTTAAGGAAGAAATAACGCTAACCCTACCTACATACTTCCACAGAACTGGAGAAATGTAAAAAAAATTCTTACCTTATTTTGTAAACTGAACATTAATATTGTCATCTGAAAATGACATTACAAGACAGAAAATTATGTATCAATTTGCCCTAGTGAAAGTCACTATTAAGACCTGTGACTTATTTGAGAATGTGTCAGATTTTCAACCTAAGGAAATAACTTCCCATAGTTCACCAGATATTGACATAAAGCAAGAAACTCTTCCATGGCAGCATATTTTTGTCAGCTACCCTTGTTTCCAACCCCTTCAGAATGCTGCAGATGGTCTTATGCAGAACCCTGCAAAGGCAGTGGGTATCATGACAGGAAAAACATCTCAGCAGAGAGAACACATCTTTTACAGTAAATGGTGAGCTGGGTTCCAGAGGGCGATACTATCTTTTTTCTGAGACTGTTTACTATGCAAGCAGTCTTGGAAACAAGGAGCACCACTACTAGCCATCAACAGGAGAATTAGGACACAACGGAATGACTACAAACGGAATAGCACAGGATTTCAATGGCAACCTGACCTCAGCCGGGGCCTCTCTCTCGGGGCCTATCTGCTATTTTCTTCCAGAAATTCCTGTGAGTGTCTGATATCCTGATGGACTTTTCCAAGTTTTCACAGGTGCTACATGTTGACAGAATATTTTCATATTTTGTTGGTCACTGCAATAGCAATATGAGAGAACTAATGTCATGTAATGACTCTGGCAAAGAACTCACAAATCGTGGAATCTGTTCTCTGGGCAATCTTGTTCTTCCATTTGAAAAGTAATGAAAATAGCAAAGCTATCAAATTCACAAGCCAGTGAAAGACTCATGTGGGCATGTGTTTGGGGTTGAAAAAAAAAAAGAATTAGATTCCGGGTAGGATCCCATAAGTGACCATATATTAGGAAAAATATGCTGGAAACAACTGGAGTTGTGGAATTCAACTTGCCACAGCGTGCTAGAGAGGGGATTCCAGAACTCTCTGGAGCTGCATAAAGGCTTGCAGATACAGATGTTCCTCTCAAGGGCTAGATTCTTTTCCCCATGGGCCTATAGTGGAAGTTGTCTATCTTAGAGCACAAGCAACGTCTTCCCACCAACTTTGACAGAGACCTCAGCCTATTAGAGTATACACTTGAGACAAGTTTTATACATACGACTTTCTATCTGAGGAAATAGCTACTTCTGGAGTGTTAACTAATGTTTAATCTAATAGCGTTCAACCCTTCTGGTTGGTGGGGGGTTCACTGTTATTTTTACTGAAGTGTAATATACAATATAGGAGAGTACATAAACCACAAATGCACAGCTCAATGATCTTCTACACATATACTTGTGTAACCAGCCTCCAGCTTAAACAGTTCATACTGCCAGTACTCCAGAAGACCATTCACGTCTTTAGATAATATTCAGCACTTTGACTTTTAATATCATAGTTTGTTTGCTAAAGTTTTTTGTAATAGCTTTCTTTTCCTCACTGCTTTATAGTATTAGCATCAGTATACAATATGTATACTATACAGAATATATATACATATAGAGTATCAGTAGTGACCGTATCTTCCATATTTACATATATGTTCACATATATTCACATTACATATGAATATATTCATTCTTTGATCCTATTATTGGTAAATATCTGAGCCGTTTCCCAGGTTTAAATTACAACAAATAATGCTTCTATGAATACCTTTGTGTATTTTAATAATCACAAGTGGCCTCTGCAGTATATGTTCATTCAGAACATGCATAATCTGAGCTTTGATAAAGCTGTCAGGTTTCTGAAGTCCTCTTACCATTTTCTCCTCCAACTGTGGACAGACTTCAAGTTGCCCCATATGCTCACTACTGATGGTGTCAGGCACCAGCCAGGGTATTGTTGTAATTAAAATGTACAGGGGAATTGATTTAATAAAGGAAACATAACTTGTAGAGTTATTTTAGACTGTTCACCCAAAAGGCTAAT
This sequence comes from Dinomys branickii, assembly GCA_004027595.1. Taxonomy (NCBI): domain Eukaryota; kingdom Metazoa; phylum Chordata; class Mammalia; order Rodentia; family Dinomyidae; genus Dinomys; species Dinomys branickii. The sequence goes on along the minus strand of PVLD010002775.1, from coordinate 7,751 downwards.
GCAGAACGGCACAACAGGTCTGTCCACACACTAGAGATCTAAATAATCCAGCTCAGGACTTGCATCCCATGGCAGTGTCCTGCATGAGTCTAGCTGAAGACACAGAGCCCAGGGCAGTGTCCTCCATCCATGAGTCCAGTTGGAGGCCTGGAGCCCATGACAATGTCTCATGCGAGGCTGTATTGAAAATATCTTCTTCCACTCTGTGCCCTTTCTCTCTTAATGATGCCTAAACATTATTATATATGTATATATAGGTATAAGTACATATTGTTATATATTATACTATACTACTATATATTATTTTTATTGGTATTGGAAATTGAACTCAGAACTTTGTGCTTGCCAGGCAGGCACTTCTGTCCCTGAGCTACATCCCCAGCCCTTACTATATATGGTGTACTATAAGTATACGTATTTATAAGTATATATAAGTAAGTATATATATTGAATATATATATAGTATATACCATATAATGTAATACATATACTTATATAATATATCATAATATTTATACAGGTATATACATTTATATAGATATATAGTGCATGTTCAAAGAGAGACATGGAAATAGAGACATGGCAAAGACAATCACCCACATATCTCTTCAGTGTGGAACCAGTTGCTGGACAGTCCGATAAGAAAATGGTAAATAGGCACAGTTAGGAACAGAAAGAAGAGAAAGGGCTGAAAAGAGAAAGAAAAAATAAATTCTTAAGCATTATAAGAATTTGACAAGTGAAACTAAAGCTGTTATAATTCTTTGCCAAATAATCTTACTATCGTATTTGTTTCACCAATGTGTTCTAATGTTCAGTTGCCGGCTGGCCTAAAGCCCTTCAGTTGTTTCCACTGGGCTTTCCTGTGCTTTGCCACTGCAGATCCTGGGACACCACTGCGGGAGGAAGGGACCTGCCCTTCGGGACATGGACACGCCTGGAACTTTACCTTGGAACATGCCTTACCTACTTCCAGTGCATTTTTCGTAGGTTCTCTCTACCTTTTATACTCTTGATGGTTCTTGCCTTTAGTGTTTCATCTTAAACCTTTTAAATCTCATGTTAATATTTTTAACCTCATTATCTACTTCCCATTTTCCTTTATTTTGAAATATAGATATTTTGTCTTATGATTTTTTTCAAACAAAAGTTAGGAAGTGAGAAGTTTGCTTCCCTGTGGGCTTCTCTTGCAGTTATTAGTTCCCAGCAAACTCATTTGTGAGAAAAACCACGTGAAGCTCAATGGCAAACCATTTAATTGCTCAGTAAAATAGAGTCGTTCATTTTTTTTTTTTTTCATATTTACTTCTCACTGTTCTCTATCCCTGCCCCTGTGGGATAATAGAAATTCTAATTATCCCCCTTTCTCTGGCCAATATTCAGTCAGTCAATTAAAAATATTGGCGATCGCATATGAATAGCTGATGCTTTATTTCTTTTCCTTTATTTACTATTTTACATCTGAGAAAGTCTGAGTTAAGAAATAAGCTCAAAGCCACAGAGTCGTAAGTGACAGAGACAAGGGATGAACACAGGCAGTACGGCTTTAGGGCCAATAACATAACTCAGTTTTCTGTTGTTGCAGCAAAGTACCTGATGCCCAGGAAGAAGGGTTTATTTTGCCTCCTGGCTCCAGGTTTCTGAGGGTTCAGTCCATGGCTGGCTCCATGGCAGAAGCATCATGGCGGAAAGACATGCTAGAGGAAAACTGTTCAACTAATGGCATTTGAAGCAGAAAACAGGGAAGAGCCAGGGACTGGATGTACTCCCCAAGGTCACGTTCCTATCATCCATCCAAACCCAGACATGTACTTCACTAATCTCCTAGGTTTCTCTCAAGATGATCAAGTTGACAATCAAGATTAACCATCACAATCATTACAAAAATTGCTTTTAGAGAAAAAATACTTATGTAAGATATCTTTAAGTATATTCAATATATCAATTCTTCAAAGGCTCTTATCTAATATACGTGAGTAGGCCCCATGCCCTTGTAAAACCTCTGGTTCTGAAGACGAATGTTTTCTATATATGGACAACCCCTTCCTTTCTTCTTTTCTGCCTTCTTCTTTCTTTCTTTCTTTCTTTCTTTCTTTCTTTCTTTCTTTCTTTCTTTCTTTCTTTCTTTCTTTCTTTCTCATTTTTTAATTTCTTTCTTGCCACTAGCCATAGACAATTAATTCTTGATAGCATCAGTAGTTGTGTTTTATAAAGTCACTGTGAGCACATAATTAGCAAATACTCCACCACTGCTAGTTAGGGAAATTCTGCTTCCTTGGGAAACCACAGAGAGAGAGTTTTGCAAACCTCTAGCCCAACAGTTTTGCAAACAGACTGAGATGTAACTTTGTTTTATGTTTACAGGTAGATTACTTCATAAATGGCTAATTTGTGAACATGCAACTCATGGCCACCATCACTGTGACACACACTAGAATAAAATATACCTCACATACAATTTTTCCATAAGGCACTTTACAGCCTTCTTGTGCGAAGGAACACTACACAGTTCAGCATTGTTTTGGTGACTCTTTCACATGGAGACATAATTTTTAAAAGCACAAAAAAGTGAAAACTACAGCACAAAACCACTTTAAGGATGACACTATTTTACAATATGAGAGCTAAAACAAGACCACAGAGTCCTGCCTTTCTACATCCAGCTGGGAAGATGCGCACCCTGCAGACTCCAATGTTTTCATGCTCGACATGTGCATGCACTAAAGAACACCCATAGAAAGGTCTGGAACACTGACTTTGGGGTTACAAATACATTTGGTGAGTAGACTTTGGAGTGCGTGGCTCAACTGTACCTCATCTGCTAGGAAGTTGCTTAGTTATAAACAGACTTCTCTGTCCCTGAAGTAAGAACCACACCTCAAAAAAGTTAAAATTGAACTCTGACTCCTGCCAAGAAAACTGAGAATATCAAGGATGAATAGTATCACATTTGCCTTTTGTGTAATTGCTTTGGATTTTGGTGGACAGCAATAATTGTCACTGAGGACTAAAGAACTACTTCAGTAAATGATGCCTGAAATGCACATAAAAACAAAACTCCAAATCCTATTGCACAAATGACCTGCTAAATTAATATCATTATCTGAACGCAAACTTTGACCAACAGAGCATCTACATTCATTGTGATGATTCATAGTGTTTTATTTCCTAGGTTGTATGTGTTATCTTTGTGTGTAAAAATTCCACTCTGATAACAAGACATGGGTGTGTTCATCTAAAGCACTTGGCTTATTTCATTTGAGGAGCATCTAAGCCCTGAAATTACTTTGTTTCCTTGTTTAATATTCACTACTATAAAGCTAGGACAAATTTATGCTCTCAGAGCATACATACATATATGTATATTACCATTTTAACTTTGTATTTCCAAATATCATTCTATTTCTGTTCTAATTCCACACCTTTTTCAATTCTTAATGCTTTTCTTTCTTGCATGTCAAGTTACTGCTTAAGAAAGAGTAAGTATCCATCAACAATAAACTATGAATATAACATCCTCTATCTGCAACCTCTTTTTAAATTTCAGAGGGAGAAAAGTGCAATAACAATGCGGTTGCTCATAAGTTCTGCCTAAGTAAAATCACTATATTTATTTACCACAAAAATGTTCTCGTACATTCCTTCTACTTTCCCAACAGTACTTCTCAGTGAGTGGCTCCTTGACCAACAATGTTACTAGAAACTAGAAACTTGTTAGAAAAGCAACTTGTGAAGCGTTGGCACCGGTTTAGCAAATCAGTTGCTCTAAGCAAGCGGCTCATCAGTCTGCATTCAGCAGGCTCTCCGGGTAAGTAAAATGCACACTCTACCTTTTTGCAGAAAAGTAAGCTCTTTTACTGGCTTTTCAATAATTTTATTGAAAAGTACATCTCTTAGTACCAAACATAATGGTAGTTGGCTGGGTTACCTCTGCCAACTCAAAATTAACACTGATGATTGCAAACTATTGAAATATATCAGCCTTTTGGTAAAATTGATATTATCCATGAAACATGCTTTACAAAAAGTTAAAGGTAGAAGATACTGTGGTTCTTTGGTGTACTTTTTAATGCTTATTTATCTGCATGATGTCAAAATTGGTTATATCCATTCTGGATAGACTCAGGCTTTAGGCCTCACTGAGCTACTGTTTACAATGCTAACAATATATATACATCTCCTTACATTCATTGGCTCACATGGAGAATTCCAAACACTACCTCAGCAATCTGATAATTATGGAGGTGCTACTTACTTTTCTTAAGACATGGTACAGAAGTTGATGAAAGTATATTATATTCCTTAAAAAAAAGCTAGAAGCAATGGCAGTTTTATAGAAACAGTTCATAGTAAAACCTGGAGTGCTTTATCAAGCCAGAATTTAGGGTAAAGCAAGTTTGCAGAGTGATAATTGGTTCTGAGTTACTATGTAATATAACAGAACATTTTTTAATGGAACTAGACTGAGGAAGTAGATTCTATATTGAAATTTTTATCATTGATACAAACACAACCTGGTTTTTTTCAGAAGAAATATTAAAGACAGCTCAATGAATATGCCAAACTTACTAGGTCTGTATTTTGGCTTAATAAAAAATGTCTTTAAATTTAAATGTAATTCCCATACAGCAAAAACAGTCTCATCTCTAAAGTATATTATTACTTGCATTATAGGTATCAAAAAATTACATTATCTAGCAGATAACCTTTATTATGCCTTAAAAAACTGTATGTGTGAAATGTTGGTTCTGATGTAAACCGCAGAATTTAAAATTGAACGTTTAAATTAAGTAGGTTACCACCAGAGAAGTAAGCTTATTTTGGATCTCATCCCTCCTCTGTTCCCAAAAAACAATCTTCTAACAGTTCTCAATCTTTTTTTTTCCTTTTTTTTAATCTTAAAGGTAAAAGAACAAAAGCAAAATAACAGACACACAGACATTTACAGAATAACACAAAAACAGTCCAAGCAATACAGAATTGCAGACAAGGCAATAGGAAATTAGCAATGGTGGTTGTGTTACACATTGATGTCCTCAAATTGGTTACTCAAACAAATACAGGCATGTAAGATTGATCAAGCAATTAAACATTGACTGTGCTACTGATTTCTATTACTTTATGAACAGTTCTCAATCTTGATTGACTTAAAATCATCTAGGATAATTTGTAAAGTCATGATTCACAGTTTGCTCACCAGAACAATGTCCAGAAGAAGCAGAAATGAATTATAAAGCTTTTCCCTTTTCTCATAAAGTGGTCTGGGTATTCTCATAAGCATGTAACTTTGAGATCCAACATGCTAATTCTAAAGAAAATGTTCATAAGCTCAGTCATAAGATGAATGATTATCCCTGGCATTTCAGGGTACTTCAAGATATATCTTCCTCTAAGAAATCCAAACTACTACACAGTTGTAGTGTTACTCTGAGAAATAAGTAAATTGCATTTGTATCTCTACCTATGTACCTGATGCACCAAACATGTAAACGTTTAAGGCATTGCGTGTATAAAAGTACTAAGAGAAAACATGGGGGAAAGCTTGCTACATCTTGAACTGAAAAAAAGGCCTTGGAATAACCTTGCCATAATCCAAGAAGCAAGAATAGGAAGATGGATAAGTCCCACAACAGTGTAACCAGTGCAGCATGACATCTCAAATTTAAAAAGGTGTGTTACAGCCTCACTTGTCTTTGACTTTGCTACACTGCCCGCATAAGCATCAGAACTGGACAGAAGTTCTTGACTGGCAGGAAGTAGAAAATGCCTGACAGGAGTCAAAGAAAATTATGCGATTTTCTCGGCCTTTCCATGTTCTGATTCAAAGGCAGAAAAAATACGGGATGGAGAACAATGCTGAGCTAGTTATGGCTACACAAAGGAAATAAAAACTATCTCAAGAGCACAAAAAGGAAGCTTGAGGTGTCACAGTAAAAGCGGCTGTGACTACTTCCCAGCTGGAAGTGCCGGAGGGAGATTTCTTCAAGGGAGTCATCGCAAGCATCACAGCAGCAAGCAGCACGAGACCCACTGGGACGCTGACACCAGAGGCTGACCCAACCGTTTTCTGCAGTCGTGGAGACCAGTGCGGGACAACAACGAGCTACACTGAAAATTCTGCAAGGGTATGGTACAGAAGAGATCTGGGTGGTCCGAGGCCCCAGGGCTGTAACCTGGGGAAAGCCCAGCAGGTGGCAGCAGGAACAACTGCACAGTGAGGACGCAGCCACACATCTGGGTGTAAGGGCAGAGTCGCAGGTGAGCAGAGCCCGGCTGGAGGACCAAGCCAGGTCCCTCAGCACCGTGTCTCTCCCGATAGGCCCAGAATCACCTGCCTCCCCAGGGAAAAGAAGAGGTAGGGAGCAGAGGGATTCTGAGTTCACATACTTTAAACTTGAAATAATTGCGTGAACAGTGGAGTGCGTAAAATTTATTAATCAGAGGAAATCAGAGGGAGGTTGGGAGAGTACAGAGATAGACGTGAGGTTGAGCTACTCAAAAGGGAAGGATAACGTGACTGTTTTATTTTAGGTATAAACGAGTCTAGCTTGAGAAATGACACATTGCACATTTTTGCATGGGAAAAAAATTATAGGAATTGTCAGAAGATAAGTTATCCTCCAATACTCTGGGAAGATGAGGCAGGAGGATTGGAAGTTTGAGCCCCTTGTGGGTAACTGACCAACTCAGTGAGACTGTCTTCGCGGGGTTGGAGCTCAGTGTAAAGGCCCTGGGTTCAATCCCCAGTCCGCCACTAAAAAACACATAAAATTTCAAACAAGAGTAAAAAATAAAAGCAACATACTTACCACACAGGAGCTATTTTTTTTTTTTTTTTGATAAATAAAAACTTAGTACCAGAAAGAAAACTTTACTTTTTAGTGGACAAAGAGAACTATGTAATGAGAACAGCCTAATTCATCCACCTGGAAACGTGTCTTCCTTACTGGAATTTTACAATGAGACAAGGAGAAAATAAAACAATCGAAAATTCAACCCAAAATTAAGAAAAATCTACACCAAATTGACAGTATTCATTACTGGAAAGCTATAGGACTGAAAGACTGGAATCCATAATATATTAAGGTCATAAATCAATATTCCGTTGTCCCTGTACTCGGCCTCAGAAACCACGCGCAAGCTGCCCTTGCTTCCGGTGCGGAGCCTGCGGATCTTTGCTCGCAGACCTCTGGCTGGCTGTAGGGGTTGCTTGCTGGGCAGGGTAATTACAGCAGACCCATTCTACCCAACGCTTACTCTTCTTTCATCAGAAAAGGAAGCAGAATCGGTCATTCTTGCTTAAGTTTTTAAAATCACCCTTGAATTCCTTTTTGGAAATACGCAAAACTCACAGACCAGAAAAGACCAAACGCTCAAAGCCACTACAGTGTCCTTCCAAGCTCTGATTTCTAAGTGGTATCACAGAAGTGTAGGGATTTTCAACCTAGAGCATTTAGTAAATAGTGTGTTTTATTTCAATTTGCGAGATGACTTTTATAGTTCAGACTGAAGTGAGTTAGGAAGAAGAAAAAGTACCATTTAGGGCTTTTCATTTTTTTTTTTTTTAATTTTATTTTAAAGACAAAAGAATGGAGACATATGAACCAGAAAAGCCATAAACAATACAGAAAATACAAAGTTATACAGAATATAGTAGGGAATTAGCACTGGATGTTGTATTACATAGTTATCTTCACATTAGTTAACACAAAAACATTAAAGGAAATACCAAATTATAGAGAAGATAGTAG